>LQRL01026051.1:0-10925 GCA_001703475.1 Hydroides elegans
ATGTCAATTTTCTTATAAACTAAAATTTCGCTTGCGCCTTCGGCGCATGAATTAAAATGTCGACTTTAATGATAAATCATACACATGATATTCATTTACAGCCGTCGACAGTAAGTATCTCTTATAAGTATTAAGTTCGAAATTTCGTCTTAAATTGTTTACATGCATAGGAAATTATTGGGTTGCTATGAACACATTTTGTATTTGAAAGCTTGAACCGATTAATATAAAGGCGTCTAGTTATTTATTACATTTTTTCGCTAATTATCCACCGTGAAAACGAGGGGATATAGGGTTGAGCTTGTCCGTCTGTCCGTCCGTCCGTCTGTCCGTCTGTCCGTCCGTCTGTCTGTCCCGCTTGATATAGGGTACTTTGTCCACGCGATTTTGGTATAAAGGAATTGAGCTAGAGCTTTCAAATTTTATACACGCATAAACCAAGGTCTGAAGTCGTGCCTCGTTAAGGTTTCATCTTAATCGGTTGAAAATTGTCGATTCTAGAGCACTTTAAAAATTGTCGATTTTAAACTTTTTGTCAGATGCCAAGCACTTTGTCCACGCGAGTTTGGGATGAAGGAGTTGAGCCTAGAGCTTTCAAATTTTATACAAACATAAATCAAGGTCTGAAGTCGTGCCTCGTTAAAATGTTATCTCGATCGGTTGAATATTGTCGATTCTGGAGCACTTTAAAAATTGTCGATTGTAATCATTTTTACAGATGTCAAGCTCTTTGTGCAGGCGAGTTTGGTATGAAGCAATTAAGCTATACCTTTCAAATTTTATTCTCGTATAAACTGAGGTCTGAAGTCGTGCCTCGTTAAGGTTTTATCTGGATCGGTTGAAAATTGGCGATTCTGGAACACTTTGAAAATTGTCGGTTTTAACATTTTCACCCGATGTTAAGTACATGTGCACGCGAGTTTAGTATGAAGGAATTGAGCGAGAGATTTTTTATTTAATACACATATAAACCAAGGTCTGCAGTCGTGCCTGGTCATGGTGTCATCTTGATCGGTTGAAAATTGTCGAAAATATTTCGTCATTTTTAAAGTTAAATTTTGTAAAAACTGACCATCCTGCATATACGCATTGTTAAAGTTCACGGGGGATCCAAGGTCACTGACCTTCTAGTTTTGATTTTGTTTTGGCTTCTATTAGGATGGCTTTACCAACTTAATATACTATGAATAGATTTCGTGATAAAGTCAATGAACACATTTCGCTCGCGCCGTCGGCGCTCGCATTATTAAATCTTTTATCTCAAATCATAATTCAACCAAATAAACGATTTTATTATAGACATGTATTGATTTGGTTATATTATGATCTAATTAAGTATTTACGTGCATCATGACTTAAAAAATCCGGGCGACTAACTTTTCGGTCGGGCGACTAACTTTTTGGAGTTAGTCGCCCGAGCGCGACCATCAGATTTCGGTTAAGGTAAAACCCTGTTTGCATCAACATTATATTTATATGCCGCTTTGATATTACATTATTCTGCAGATATTGTTATGAATGAATATCTTCTGTTCGTTATTGGTCTTTGTTTATTATTGATTTGTGATTATTTTAATGCTAAAGCTTGGTATATTATGATTTGCTTTAAATATTTTTTTCTAGAATTATGGTCTTCATTGAAATTAGTATTTATCACGCGTAGACAAATTCTTGAGTCAAAACAACAACAACAAAAAACCCTATTGGTCACAATAATCCTGATGCACTAATTCATTGAACATAGGTTGGTGTAAAGGCGGATCTAGCGGCACCGGAACAAGACCCGAACAAGGGCGAGTTGAAATTCTTTGTTGACTTCTCAGCCAACGCGGCCCCTGCATTCGAGGGCAGAGGTGGTGAAGAGCTGGCCCTTCATATAAGTTCTACACTTCATAAAGCATATGAAGGATGCATTGATTTGAAGGTGTGCTATTTTTTATGAGAGTTTTATATTTATGCTTGTAACAGTATTTAAACGAAAATGACTGTTTGTACATAGAACATATCGATTTGTTAGACTTCCAACCTAATCCCAATCAGTGCTCTATTACACACTTATTACTTATCACACTAAGTACTATTTTCTGATCACTATCATACATATGAATATTCATAACTACATTTTCATCCATCTACAGTCGTTGTGTCTTATCCCTCGTCTCTCCTGTTGGGTCATCCACGCAGACGTTATGTTGTTGCAATGCGGAGGCAACCTACTCGACGCTGTGTCCATGGCAGTGAAGGCTGCGCTTTATAACACGCAACTACCTCGGATAACAGTGGTATGTAATTTGAGATAATAAAGAAAATTATCGAGCACGAAATCTAAAATCATTAACTATTAGAAAAAAAAAGTTAGAATTATTTAGTGTGAATTTAATAAGTTTAAGTAACAACATGCATTTAAAAAGTAAGGTATGAAATAAATATAAGTATATGTATGAGTAAGAGTCCGGTAAGAATGTAGATGATGAAGCGCATATCTTGGTAAAAAGCACAAAGGTCATCTACAACTATTAATCACACTCAATGTCAATCCATGTAATTTTGTATATCTTCATTTTTCGTTCAACGATTTGTATGTATTGTATGAAATCAATTTTGCAAATGATTTTTGCTCTAAATATCAAATCACATAGATGTGCAACACATATACATGTATGCTATATTTAACACAAACAGGTGACAAGCGAGCAGGGATTACAAGAGGTAGAAATCTCGGATGACCCCTATGATACAGAGGGCTTGGATGTTTCAAACACACCACTGATCGTCACCGTCAGTAAGCTGGGTCATAGTCATCTTGTTGACGCCACACAGAATGAGGAGGCGTGTGCGTTAGCGCGGCTGCATGTGGCGGTTACAAATGCAGGTATGTGACGTCTTACGAAACAGTAAGCGATCATTTTGACTTTAAATTATCATGTTAAGTTTAACAGTGACAGTTGCGCTTTATATGTTGATTGTAGCCATATGGAAACGTTGCCATTGACTGCAAGCAGAATTGGATGAAACATTATTGCTCTCCAATTTTCAAAGAAAAATTTTGGTGGACATTTCGTATGGCTACCCCTTCTCCCCTGCTTAAGGACATTGATGATGCTCACTTTAGGACCCATCGGCCATCACATTAAATACATGTATACTGCCTTTTATACTTGGTGCATTCATCTTAAAACGCACATCATTTTTTAGATACAGTTGCTACAGTGCTCACAATGATTTAACATATACTCTTATGTATCAAGTGCATTTTTATCAAGTGAAAATATTAATAGAAGTGTTGTGAAGTATTTCTGTGTACGATTTATAGAATGATTTGAAATTTCCTTTTGCAGGTGAAGTCACCCACTCGCGCTTAGGCGGCGGAGGCAGTTTGCACCCAGACAGCGTGGGTGAAATGTTCGAGTGCGCACGACGCGTAGCGATGTCACTTAATAGCGCATTGCAGCAAACTCTGCAGCACGAAGCGAAAACGAAAGTGAAACCTATAGGTTTCCTTAAATAGCATTGGCAGTTTTGTATTGTAGATGTGCGAGTTTTGTATGGACCGAATGTGTTCCTTGATCATGTTTCTGATTGTTTGTGGGATCAGGATAGCAAAGTGACACTTGATCTTTGAAGAGAAAAATGGGCTGTGCGCATTTTTCGAATGAAAATGACGTTGTTCATTAAATTCTGGAAAATGTGTTAAACACGTTAAGTTACTTAACACATCGTTATGTCAACGAATACAGATGATTGTACAGTATGTCTTACTTAAGACAACCTTTTGTATTAATTTGTTTAACGTATGGATAGAGTTACTTGTTTTAGATCTACAAAGGTCTACGGATTGTCGTGATACAAACAAGAAAATCATATACATGTACAGTGTTAACGAATACTTCGACGTAAAAAATATTTTGTTTATTCAAACTCAATATAATTGCATTTATGTTTAGCGTATATACTGTTATGTCGATATGTTGAAATAAGCACATAATAGACAGTGTAATTTGTATCTGGTGGATCGAGCCATGGGGGAGAGGGGATACTTGTGATATGATATTTCACAATATAAATATACTTTGAATGTTCGTATTCATCGTTTTATTTGCAAATGTTGAAATAATGAGGTTGAAATGATGATCAACTAGAACAGGGTGGACCTGGCCCAAGTGGAAAATACTTTGTTGCTTAAATGTCCCCTCGTTATTGGAATAGAGAAAGATATAAAGACAAGAAATAAACAAAATATATTTTGATTGGCACTTTTATTTCCTAAACAAAACTTAACAAGTCGTGTGCAATTTTTGGTGTCGCGATGTTCAAAAGAATGTGCAAAAAGTTGATATGAATTTTACAGATTCGGGCACATTTTGCATAACAACCTTTATGAAACCGATATCGTGATTTGTGCTTTCTTACTTTCTAAATCTGTAAACAATCTTGTGCTAAAATTTAAATAGTAACACTGCCTATATTCATTAATTATCAAATAAACTCGATATCCAAATAATCAACACAAAAGAGCGTTCTGAATGATACATAATATATTCATCAAATTTAGTTAGTCCAAGGTTAGTAAAAGTTTATTATCATTACATATTTATTTATTTTTCATTGTATTGATGTTGTATTATCTTAAGTAGTCTATGATTGAATTTTAATAGCGATAATGCCACCTAAGTATAAGTGGAAGCAAATTCATGCACAAATAATCAATATTTAGGATGGACAAACAAGCCACTGAATGGGCTTATTTGTTGTCTGAAATGTCAAATGCAATAACAAGTTATTTGATAACATAACAGAATATTCAACAAACTCTGCAGTATAAAAAAACCTGAACACAACCAAATGAAATTATAATACTTCAATAGATCAGAAAAAAATACACATAAGAGCTTCTCGAATGCTCAACTTCTATTTCTAATTTTGACTTTTGACCAGTAGAAATTCTCCAGCCATAGAACTCAAAAACCGAGATATGTATAAAACAGTATTAGTGTTGTTTAAGCTTCGTTTACTAAATGAGCAAAATCACATGCAATATATTTGATCAACAAAAAAGAATCAGTATTATATCGGCAAACTTAACATTGAATATATTTGTAATCACCTGTTAAACCAAAAACCTAACTCTCACCTTATTCCCATTTACCCGTATATACTTGCTTCAAATTCCTTGCAAGAAATAAGTATAATGATATAAGAAGTACAGACTTCAACCTAGAATTTTTATAAACCATCGAACATTTCGTTCTGATTAAATGCAATCGTATAAATTATCAACCAACAATAGCATTTTAAATGAGATCGATGAGATATTGCAATTCTTCAAAGACCAGTGAGGGAGTGTTTTCCTTCTGAATACATTCGATTTTAATAAATCGTGTTAATGAAAAACTTAAGAGTACCTTTCACCTACATAGTGAATTTTACAATAAATGTAGATGCTTTATTTCTTAGCCACATCTTCAATTTTTAAACCGTTCTTACCTTAAATGAAACATTTAAAATATGAACATTCATAAATTATACAAATGATAGATTAACAATAACGGTATATCAATTTCATCCTTATTTAGACAATTTCAAAGGTTATTTCAAACGAAATTCTTATAAATATAGATCATGGTTAGATAAAAGTGGTATGTTTTGTGTGAAACAGCGACCATTTCCCACTCCCATCACCAGTCTAGACCCTGTTACTAAATGAAATGAGGTCAGTAAAATAAAATAGCAGCCAATCACATTGCATCATGTACATTTTTTTTGCCATGTCACATATTTTATACACTCTGATAAATTATGTTATATTGTGAAAATAAACGATACCATGTTAAGACTCATATTATCAGAAAAGTTATATTGATAAAATAAACAATACCGTAACGCAGGTCGATATTTGGCCAGAACTAAGACAGTTTCTCCCGAAAAAAAAATACACAGCAAATGCAATCTACATGTATACAAATGGCTCCAGCTGGATGACTTAATTTGTGAACGTAGACTATCACACCGGGATAAATTTTCTCGCCATATCATGAATGACCAAACATGAAGGAAAAGGTCTTTGATTACATTGTTTGTTTACATTTCACCAGAAATATATGCAAGCTTATGTCACTCAGTTTTATGATTTTTCCACAATAATAAACACAACAAGCACCCACCTTCAATTTGTACTGGTACCGTGACATAAGAACAAACGAGAGAGAGGGCCATAAACCTTGTTATCATAAAGGACACGCAAATTTCCCAATATCCCCTTAAACAAGAAAAATCAATGCAAAATTGAATATCCGTAGTGTATGAAGTAATTTAAATCATACCGCAAAGTGAAAAGAGACTGCATAGACTATGATTGATTAAATAAAATTTTCATTTAGAAATTCGTTTTAAAATTAAAAGGAAATCAATACATACAAGCCACATATGCATATAAAATTTGAACATTGGTTGGGCTAACAATACATTTTGCAAAATATTCTTAACATAATTCAGTAATATAATGTGATTCCAATTAGAATTTAAATTTACTATTTATGTTAAGAAAAGAAGAAACAATGAAATAATGTTTTCGAAGATTGTGTGAATAACAGTTCTATTGTTTACAGCCAGAAACACTCCACCAATGCTCTCATATTGTTCTTTTTTCAATACATAAATTTGTCGAAACCTTACTCGCTGCAAGACACTATGGCACAAATGATAAAAATCTCAGCAGCCAAGATAACTCAGTTTATGATTTCAACATCTTGTACAGGGTTCTGATTTCCGAAAAAAAACAGAAAAATTCTTAACTTGGGCGATATGGAACTTCGAAAGCAATATATTAAGTTACCGGTATGTTTATTATTGAGCAGATTTCGTTAAATTCTATCAAAATTCCTTATGTGAATATGGTTCTCACGTTTTATACTTCCTACGTGTTTCATAGAGGAAATGACACATATTTAAAATATGATAATTCATAATTGATATAACAGACCCTGTTCATTTTATATTTACCTAATAACAGTTTTTTTTTTAAACTTGAAGTCTCACGCTTATCGCATAGCCACTCGCGACCACTTGACTAGAAGTAGCCATTGAGCCACTAGGGCGCCACGGCGGGATTTTGAGTTAATAATTCGCTTTCCTCGATCTTTTCAAAGCCTTCATCCGAGGACGAATTACCACTGACTTGGCCACCATCTTCCTTCTTCATTTCAGCCGAATCACCGGCCGCTACCGGCTCATCACTCGCCTTAGCAACCAGATCATCTTCCATAGCCACGGTATCTTTTGGACTCGTTTCCGAACCGGAAGCCACTGATGCAGGCAATAAGGGTGCAGTAGGTTGTACAATATCTTGTTTTTCCATTTTCTCGGGAAGTTTATCATCGTCATCGGCACTGATTCTGTCATATTCGTCATCGGTTGAAGTTATAAGACCCAACTGAAGGAATGTTCGGATTTTCTCGGCCACTTGCTCATGTGCACTGTCAAAATACAGGGGACAGATGAACTAGAAAGGTCAGAGACCTTAGATTCCCCGTTCGCTTTGACAATTGCTTTACGCAAAATCATAAATACCTAGAGATAAAGAAAATATTTTTAAAAAATACATCTGGATAAAAATCGGTAAAATTATTAATGCATTTGAATTTAAACAATAAACTTATCGGATGACATATCTTTTGACTAAAATATCGTCAAACATTATACATTTTCCGAAAGAAAATCAGTAAATTCTGAAAACACTATGTTTCACCTTATAATACGGACAGACAGAGTGGTGGACAAATACGTCTTTAAACAACATCTATAACTTAACATTTGCACAATTGTATAGGCCTACATATGTTTTACACGAATCATATCTAAAATCATCTATTGCTTTCAACATACATATAAGTGCTTAAGAGTGAGGAGACACCTACCTGCGATCGGCCATTGTGGCAGTCTCGGTAACTCCGAGCGAGTAGCCGCCGGCGAATTTAAGTGTCACGATATATCCAGTGCCACCATAACGCACCGCCTCTTCTTCTACCTCGACACTGGTGACATCACACAGCTCTGCACTCACTATGGTATACCATCAAAAGCTTATTGAAATATTCTTTATCAAATATAATAATTGGAAATTGGAATAAGATTGCAAAACAACACGTTATTTTACAGCTATTTCAATAGCACTTAATGAACAGTGAACTATCCAGTGCAGATATATTTGATAAGCAATGGTAAAATATCTGGTTGACGGTTAGTTTTGATGTCAAAGGTGTTTGGTCCATTCATTGTATGTAGTAAATCTAAGCGGCAAAACAAGTTATTTAGTTATACACGCTTTATGGTGTATATTTTACCTATCTTAGGATCTTTTGGTGGCATCAGCTTCTGAAAGATGGAAGTTTTCGTGATCTTCACACGTTCTTCTGACTTATTAAATTCACATTCCTGAAAAAGTTATATTAAATTCATAGACACCTAGACTTAGAAATAAGAAGCATAAATTGATATACAAGATTGTACATGAAAACAAATCTCATAGTTCTAAAATCAGCAAAATTAAACACAAAATCTGAAAACGTATACATAATATAAGATGGAGACCACTGACTACCAAACCGACAGACAACACTGAAAAATATAATCCTCATACTCCGCTAACGAGGAATGATAATAAACGTGCCATCGAACAAGAAACTGAGATCATTTATATTACTTACTTCCCAATCTTCGAAACATGAGACGCCAACAAACATCATGCCCGAAATGTATGCCATCTTCCATAACAGGTAGTCTGTAAAACAAGGACGGTTCGATAACTTTAAGTTGAATTTAGGGATTCCAAAATAGAACGATAATATTGATTTCTGATAAATACACACATCTTATATAGAAAAGATAATTTACTTTTAGAAGCATCCAAATATTTTACCCTCTTGTTTATGGCAGGGGTGGGTATATTGAGTTCAAGTTTAATACCAATACTTACCGTTTATATACCAAGCTGCGCCGACGCCAATTGATACCAAACCTGCAAAGAATATCAATAAGTAAACATAATGGCACACATTGTATTTTAAGGAACGGACAAAAGAAATTATTTTTGTTTTAAATCTATTGTAATCTAATATGCGTGACTACCTTAAGATAACCCAATTTGGTAGTTTACCCTTGAGCATTAAGAATTGAATGACATTATGATTAACTAACATAATGTTCATTTAGACCTACCGAATATACATTTTTACTTCTACCCTTTTGGTTCCAACAATATTGCACATTTACTTACCTATTAGGATGGCCCAAGCCCTAGAGCTTGGTTCTCTGACAAACACCAGTTTGTCATTTGTTTCTTCCTTCAATTTGACATAGCCTGCTTGCTCCATGACACTGTTTCACCGTCCCTATATAATGGTGAAATCAGCTTAATTATTTTGTATTTATATGAGTGAATCTCAATTAAATTCATACACAGCATACAATTGATGTTCAATAATTCCATACCCTAGCTGGGCCAAACATACTTTGACAAATGATAAATATGAAACCATCGTGAGATTGATTAACTGAATACCCTTCTATATCATTGGAGTATCATTTAAAATTTGCATATTCAAAGTGATTCCGTATGTAAGATTGTCGTTTGATCATTGTGTTGAAAGCTAGAATTCAATGTTCTTGGTAATTTAACAGATTAACCGGCATAAAAGCCTTCATAAATATTACAAGGGTGGACATAATATGAACTGGACATAATATGAGAGCTCATTTTAAAATCGACAAATTTCTTTCGTGAATTAAATCTATTAATTTACTCGTAAACTTTCTCAAAAAATACATTACGAGTAGGTAGGAGTAAATAAATATGTTGATTTTTAAACATTCGCTTTTTAACGGTACAAAAGAAATTTGACAACTTAAAAATGGGCGCTCATATTATGTCCAGTTCATATTATGTCCATCCCCTGTACGAGGTCCAAAGCCGTCAGTGGCCCACTTTTCGAGGTTTTTAGCTTATTTCTGTGACGATAGCAAATCGTCAACCGAAAGAAGGCGTGAATATCAAAGGTAGGCATAATATTTATAGATCGACAACTTATTTTTAAGAAAAGAATTGATTATCGTGAAAATAAGTCATGATTTCCGTCAGTCGTCGCTAAGGACAACAGGCCCTCAGTGCGGCCCACCCACACGTTTCCTTCAAAAATGTTGAATTCAAAAGTCGTTAAGCTTACTCGTACTTAACAGTTATATTTAACTAAAATAGTGACTTGCTATAAACAACTACGCGAAAACATCACAATTGTGTTATTTTGTCATGACTGTGATCAGGGGTCATTATATGTAACACATTTGCTTTTATAAGAATAACTTTTTTATGCTTCATTTTTTTAACTATGCTGAATGGAAACATTATACAGTTTAGGGAGACAGTAACTCTGCATTAAACAGTTCATGTGAAAAGTTGGGAATAAGCGAGAAATCAAGAACGGGCCACCCTGAGGCCTGGGCCGCTCTGGAGCCCGGGACCTCGTAGTGCCTTCATAAATTATAAACTACAGGGATGGACAAAAATTGGGACTGGGCAAAAGTTGAGACCGTTTTGTTTTCAGCCGCTCACACATCCAACAAGATCTCATGGTCACGTCGAAATATTTAACAAATGAAAAAGAATATTAAAATGTACAGAATGATAAAATTTCACACCAAAACGTTTCGTTTAAAGAAAGATATTTGAGAATTAGTACATGGCCAATTATTGCATTGAAATTCAAAGTTATTTTCAGTGAAAACATGGCGGAATTTGAAAATGATTTCACTAATTAATTATTTTAAACATATATTCAAATTCAAATTCAAATTGTTTTATTCATTGAAATATAACAAAAGACATTCACATAGTAAGCTGTACAAATGTATCAATGAACAGGCGTATCATAGAA
>LQRL01026052.1:3934-21288 GCA_001703475.1 Hydroides elegans
TAACATCTTATAGAAGTTTAACTCAATTCGTTCTAAAGATTCACTATGCATAGTTGGCTTTATTTGTATATTCTTTGTTTGGATGATATTTCAATATTATTTGCCAACCTGTTTCGTCTGGAACCTTGTTTGTTTACATCATCACGTGCCCGGCCTTGACCAGTTCGATTCGATTCCCGAAATTAATGCGACAGTTGAAATGCATTTCTGACAAAGAAAATATAGTGATATTCAGCGTTTGAATTTAATGTTTGTTCAGCATAAGTTTTCCTTAAAACTTCTAGATATGATAATTGTTTAATTGTTCTCTCATATGGCAAAGGTTTATTAGTGTGACAATGGTTTATTGACGCGTACTTAAGCCCGAAAGTCGCTATATGAATGACCATTTTATGCACCCAAGTCAATCACTGTTTGCGCATGCGTTACAATTCTGATACCCTGTATTAAGTTGCCATATATAGAACATAAATTTCACTGTTTCTGACGACTTGGGAATTTTTCGTCTATTTATTTGCGAGTGCAGTCGAATCGTTTCCAATCCCTACTACGTATCTTCATCCCAGGTATGCCCCGAAACTTTGAGGTGGGGTCTAAAACCTTGTTTTATCGCTCAAAAAACTATAAATCGTTAATATAATGACACTTTTATAACCAAACAAATTTATAACTTAAGCTATAATATTCTATTTATTACCTTGTTGATTTGACATGCATCGTCATCGCTTAATATTTCTCCCTCTTCTACTTCGTCTACAGAAGCCATTTTGAACGTCGATCTTTTTTTTTAGATTCGGCTATTTGTCACAAAGTACTTGATTGTCACATCTGCGATTTTTAGTCGTCGATTGAATCACATATAGCTGCAATTATTCGTAGAAAATCTTAGGCCCTTCCGACTATTGTTGCTGTCGTTGTCTATTTAGTAATTTAATCGACATACATATATATAGCATTAAATGATACATTATAAACTGATTGACACAAAACATGCTGATAAAGATTTACAGAGGGTGAGTTGTTTATTTTACCAGAGAGTTTGTGCAAATATAGAAAAAAAATCTGTATTAATAGCCTGGGTTTCCCAAACATAACCAATCACATTGCTTGTTACTGTTTTGTTTACGTAATTTTGACGTCATTCTGGAGGATTTCCCAAATTTTCCCAAACGTTCTACCGTTAGATCATTCTACATTGAATTAAAAAGATTGTGACTACAACGGCAAAACTATAACTATCAGATGTGAATTAATAGTTAAGACAACTTATTTCGCTTAATCTGATTAAAACTCTAAACGGTCATAATCCATTATTGCCTTGGCTATTCGTGCATGTGTTCACCTGTTTAACGAGCAGACTACCTATAATATCACACTCCGTCTTGTGACATACACTTTAAACTACCAAGTAACCAATTGTACATGTACACACGTGGGCGATGAGAGGCAGGAGATACAGTATGCAGTGCCTACTTGCATACCATGATGACCTAACTTGATCGGGAATCGAACCCATGGCCACTGACCAGGAGTCCGACGCCTTAACCGCTCGGCCACCACGTCTCCACATATTTGATCATACTGAAACTACATAATGTGAATGTGTTGGCTAATAATACAACATCTTTCAAATACTACTTACCTTATCCGTTAACAAATTGTGTCATACGGGTTTGATTGGTTTGACATGTATGGTCAAAATAGCTGTATTTACATCGTTTAGTGACATGGCCAACTTTTTGGAGTTGGGGCCTTGTGTAACAGGATGGCAATTGTGTGTCGGTAGTGTTATAAAGTAAGCTCCGAAATTTAATGGTAATTGATGAATTCAGATTTTTATGACAGAAAGAGAAATCGATTATATTTTCAGAAATCAGTGTCAAGGCACATGCTGAATCACCAGTAACCAACCAAAGTCGAATTCGATCCCGATACATTGAGATTAAAAGGCGAGGACTCTACCACAACGTTACGGTTTCCCCGTCTCAGATTGTTGACAGTTTGTAGACATATTCGATATTATATTAAACGATCTGCATGATTACATCCGGTTTATAGCGTCGATTGCTTGAAGATTGAATAAACTACTAAGTAAGTAATATTGGTGTCATTCCAGGACTTCCACACATATCTGCACAGCCGAAAAGACCAATCAATATGTTTGATTAGTCCAAACAATGTACCATTTTGGTCTGAAGAGGCAGCAGCTTTGTCTTCTATCGAATATATTTTTTATTTCTTCCCAATCTCTCTCATCTCATGGTCAACACCTAAAAACAGAATTCTTGATGGCGTCCATGGTTAAAAGTATTAATAGTACATTTTTTAACAGAAAATCGTCAATAATAACTTATTTTTTTGTGTGCGTGGTTGAGGGATATAGATCATTATTACGAGAAACACACGATTCAATAAACGTGTTACATCAAATAATTTTGTAACGCAAAAAAAAGCTGAACCACATAAAGATTGAGTTAAAATCTCAATTATATATAGCTTACAATCATTTTAAGATTTTTTATTTCAAGCGGGTCATTATGTAATGTTAATTTAATATCCCCCATTTACCGATTTCTTGATACACAAATTTACATATAAATTATTAGTTAAGCAATTTTAGTGTGTGATAGTCTATTAAGCATACACTGTACTGGTTAACCGAATAAAATTCTATTTACATAATATAAAAATAAATTTGCATTAACCATAAGTAATGCTAGTAAAATATATTTGCAGTGAGCCGGCGACTTTGGCCAACTGTCAGCAATCGATTTTCAAAAGTATACCACGCTGCAGCAATTTTCCAGTTGTATGCAATCACAAATGTAACATAAGCTATAGTTACATGATTTTATAATAATTTATGGATCTTTAGCCCAAAGAAAATTCATAAAGTACAGTTGTACGCAAGGAATGATGGTCCAAATGAAATAACATTTGTGGACTTAGTCCTAGTTCATTCAATAATTAATCCCACACGATGACATTGAAAATGTATTCATTACCGATACTTATTTAAGATTAACAATGCAAACTAGAGCCTAGATAACAGTATTCAGTAAAAAAGTTCTATTAGTTGATAAGTATTCTAAAAAGGATCAGGTTCCAGGTTATGACCTTGTTTTAAATCTTAAAACGTCAAGCAATCAGTGACACCGAGCATGTCATAAGTGAGATTATTCAACCCTGTACTTCAGTCAAGTCATATGCCCGAACAATTGCTTGTTGGGATATTGAACCAATCTTTCAATATGTGGGTGGATAATTATACAGAGATAGCATTATTAAGCTGCACGGGATTTATTTGTGTTTCATTGATACATAAGAAAAAGTCAGGCCTTCGCGACTGACCAAACAACGTTACGTTTACGAGAAGTGTTATATGTAAATAATAACAGTTATATAAAATTATCCATACGCCTTGATGTTAAAACATATATTTTTGTCATACTAGTGACATTCTACAATGTAAAAGTTAGATTACCCTGTGGTTGTTTAACTACGACAAGGAAATAGCAATGTAATTAGAAATATATTTAAGCCAACTCAAAAACACCATAAACATATATTAAACATTTTAGCATGTAAAATCCAGTATTTATATACCGTTTATTTGGTTAAGCTTGGACCATTCAATAAAGTTCAAACTATTGATCAACATACGTATTAGAAGCAAGCATATATCAGGTGGTAACACAAGTAAATTATGTTATTTAATTTATAAAATATACAAACCGAATATTTGAATAATATTTGTCTAATGAAAACAACAAACACTTTCCGTTTTAACAATGCTAAAACTCAGATGCTAGAAATATCCAGATGCCAACTGTAGGACGCTTTTTGTTCACCTTATATTTGACAATGTATTAAGTCTCACTATATCTATGCATATTATACTGAAAATAAACATTTTATAAGTCTATTGAAGCAATAAAAACATTTTTCAAAATTGCATTACATAAAATCATTCTCAACAAGAAGTCAATTCGTTATATATAAAAACAATCGAAGAAAATTGCACACAAAATAAAATTAAAGAGTAATTTGGTGCATTCTCATTATGACCTTTTTTAGACAATACCTTACTGGTTATATTGTTTGTATACGAACAACTTTTGATTAAGGTCGCAGAAATTAGCGCTTTGAATTCCATTTATATTCTTAATTCGAACCATGTATTTATTTATGAAACACTTTATCTATTTCAATATTATGTAATCATATTTATTTGATAAAATTAGTTTCCAGAAGTTGTCACGAATCCAACAACATGCAATCTAATAGCCATAGCATCAAATCAGTAACCTGATGAAGACATCATCAGGTTAAATAGTTATAGCCGCTGATCGTAGAATCCAGTCGGCTTATATATAATTTGATGTGTTTTAAAGAATATAAAATCATGAACATAAGAACATTTACACGAACTATCTTTTCATCAGGAGGTTGATATAATTTGGATTCTTTTTTTTTCAAATTATATAGTCATTTCGTGTAAATTTGCCTGTCATGACAGTTAGAAATATGAAAATATTGCTACAACAACTAAGATACAAGGGCTATATTTAATATACTAACAAATATTTGACTAAATTTGAGATTCATTATTCATAATAATTATAATAACGTTTAAGTATACTAAACAATGTTTTGAAGATTTTGTTTCAAAATTCACAAAACAAGAAGCTTACTCGATTTACTCAATTTAAACATATTTTAGGTTAACAGGAGGGAATCAAAAAATATAAATCGCGAAAACGTTGCTATTCACTGATATTGGACTTAAGTGCACATGTGATTAATAAACTAAGGTATCGAACGTCGAAACCCCCTTGTTGCAAAACTAGCCAGAATTAGAATACCAAGCGTGATTATCTACATTATTTTACAATGAATGTTTTGCTAATTGCCTCACCTATAAATATTATGAAATCAAACATTTCCCGAACCGATTAACTTATACATATTTACATCCAAACACAAAATTACGCTCAAAAGTGATTAATTAACTCGGGCGCCTTCTATTTCTAATCTTAGTGTTCCGTCAGAATAGTTGTCCGACTAAATGACAAACAAATCAATACTTTACTATTGATATAATTCACATAGAGTAAGAATCGAATTAGCTATTACGCAGTGCTTTAGTCGACCTCGAATTACAAATAGGCAAAGCCCTCTATATGTTGTCTCTTATGCTCGCTTATCATGAACACCCCTCGTAGTATTCATATAAACACTGTTTATTAATATATACTGGAATCGCATATAACGTTAACTTTCTTTAAGTGCTAGTTTGACATAAAACTTCTTCTCATAAAATCATCGCACGTGCTTGAGTGTGCTCTTTTATATATAAATGGATGATTCATAAAATATACATATACTTGATTTATAGTGTAAGTCTATCCATAAGCAACAGCAAAAGGACATATAAACTTTCCTATTCGCTTGATTCAATGTTAAACTATTATAAACAAAAAACGCTATACTTTCTGGTTAGAACGTTAAGGGATAATTCATTCATAAGAAATATGTTAGATTAATTCAATGATCTATTGGTCATTGATTAACCTCATTTTAAACAATATGGATTCCTAAATATATAGTAGATCTTACGCAAAACCTTTGTGATCGAAATGTTAAAATAACAATATTGTACATTTTGCATATCCCATATGCTTATAACAAGAACATGGCTCTATCAAAGGAAATACAAATAACTCAGGCAATCATAGACCAAGATGAGCATCAATTTAACAATTTACTTAAAGACAAAAACGTGAGCGAGTGGATAAGTCATAAAGTACACACAAGTTAGTTAAGTAATCACAACCTGATAGATGAGATTGTGTGGACGACAGCTCTGTGTCGGGCGTGTGAGTTCTCAAACTTGACTACAATGCAGAAACTCACTAGAGCTGGCGCAAGCCTTTACAACATTAATAGTTATGGCAATAATGCTTTAACAAATACATGTATGTTTGATATCAACACTCTGGAGAAAGTCAAATTCCTTCTTGGTGAGGATAAAACACTATTGAATGAGACTGATGACAAAGCAAATACTGCTTTGCACAATGCATCAACTACGGGGCAGACAGAGGTTTGCAAGTACTTGTTACAAAACGGAGCTGATGTAAATGCTAAAAAATTCGAAGGAGTGACAAGCTTAGGTTTTGCTGCTCAATGTAACGAAACGGATGTAATAAAAATTTTGCATCGCCACGGAGCACACCTGCAAATACAAAGTAAATTGAACGAAGACCCACTCCATGAGGCTGCAGTAGAAGGATCATTTAATGCACTGAAAATGCTTTTGGATCTGGGTGCCGATGTCCATACACGTGGTTGGCAACAACGTAGTGCTCTCCATCATGCAGTACAATCTGGCTCTGTCGAATGCACCAATGAGTTGATAAATCGTGGCGTCCCTGTTGACGTTCGAGATGAGAGCAACTCTACTCCATTACACATAGCAGCAATTGCTGATAAATTGAGATGCATTAAAGAGTTATTATTCAATTATGCAGCAAATGTAAATGCACAAGATGATAACAATGATAGTCCCTTACATTTGGCATGTGCAGTGGGTAATCTGAGCTCTGTAGAGGTCCTGTTATCTCATTCGAATTGCGATATCAACCTTTTAAATAAAGATGAATATACAGCCAGAGAACTGGCAACTAAACACAATCATAATCAAGTTGCTTTACTTCTGTCTCAAATGTACAATATTAAACCTTTGCAAAATGAACTCGCCCTTTTGAGACAAGAAGTGACTTCTCTGAAGGGAAGCAAAGTGGATGTTTATCAGGGCATTAATACAATGTCCATCGATAGGAACAAACATACTCGTAATTATTTAATTAAATCAAAAGGATAATTAAATTTCCCTTATAATATATATTTCATTTTAATGATTAAGATATAATTATCAATATCATGTATTATAGAATATTTTACTTGGTAATAACTGTTTTCGGAATTAAAGAATGTATATTAAAAACACATTAATTTTTTTTACAGCGACAGAGCTTAGAGAGTCAATTCGAAGCAACATGAATTGGCTCGTCGAGAATATTCCTGCAATGCCACATATCAACTTTATGTGTTTGTGTGGAGCACTGAGCGAAAATGATTATGAAAAGATATCCAATGTAGATTCAGAAACTGGCAAGGTAAGTGCAAACATGGTCATAAATAGCAAATTCTAAATAAACAAACCCCACATCTAACATTTATTTTTTTACATCAATTGAGATTTGAAAGTTTCCAAAGATGAAACAAGCAATACTTTATTTAATAATTAATATACTCATTTCTCATAGCTATCACTTTTCGTGCTTAGCATATCATCAATTAATAGTAAATTGACATGCGTTTGACATAAACATAAACATATCCATAAAACGGCTATTAACGACTCTATTGGCCAAACGAACTGCTTCATGGGCACCTATCTTCTTGGATTCGATTTTTGATGTTTGCTCCGTTAGTTGCCATGCCGTTAAGAAGATACTTAGCAATAAGTAACAGGTAGGTTGAACTGTATGACACAATCATTTGAATGAAATAAAGTAGGAACGTGTGTTTATTTTAGGGGGTTTAAAGTTTGTTTGATGGAAAAATTTATCCAAATTCACTTTGAAAGATTGGGCATTTAAAAAAACATAAAGAACACATAGCTACCATAACATTATAAGTAAATCATTACTTCTGAAAAATAATGTTTATAATTTATTATTTTATGGTTCAATCACCTCAAATCACATTGGTATCAAACTGGATATAAAACGGCCTCTTCTAGTATGCAGACACAATTTCGGATAATGCTTGAAATTTGGGAAAAACGCACGGAAGACACCTTGACCTATGTGTTCCATAATGCATTCATGTAAATTAGCATGCAAGACAATCAGCCATTAGAAAAAAAACTAGATACATAAGATAATATGCAATTTCAGAATGGAAGATATGAATATATCACAGCCAGGTAGGTAATGAAGATAAGATGCAATTTCAAAATAGAAGATATGAAGATATCACAACCTCGTTAAAGAAACAATTCATCCATAACAATTTGATAACTCTGATTCCGGCTTCAGTTTTGTTCGATTACTTTTATATAAAATGGTTGATAACTAAAGAAAAAAAGAAGTTAAACTGTAAATTTTTATGGCAATTATTTTCACCACGTTCTATATAGGAAAATTGCAATACTTTAGAAAAGACAAAAATTATCGCTTTGTACTTTTTTTTTCAATCACATAGACTTGTCTTTAAATGCCTGGCCTTTAAATGTTATAGAGAACTGCCAATGGAAAATAATGATCACAGTCAGCATGCATCGCAGAATCACAAAAGGAGTTTGGAGTGTAAATTGACCTGTGACACTGATGTCTGATTGAATTATTCGATTGATAGAATTCATCGCTAAAGAACAAAAAGATATGTTACTAGAAACGTCGGGTTGAATAATTTTATATGATATTCATATATTTGGAGTTTATGGATCCGACATTAAATCTTATTTACACCCTTTCGCGATTACCCAAATCTAAATCTAGTGGCGGCTTCTAGTCACAATAAAAAGAAAAGAAAAAAAGTTTATATAATGGACAATGTTCCACCAGCTCATAAATAGGTACAAACTTCACTTCCATTCGAATACTACCATAAATATCTGGCTCATCTTCTCACCTAAGCATCCTTAGTAATGATAAATGAACGTAAAAGAAATCTGAATCATTTTTACAAAAAACTCACTAAAATGGCTTTTTTCAATAAATGATTGACATAAGACAGAAAAGACCCGCGGATGTGTTCAATATGAACCAATTTAAAATTTGATGTAAATGAAGCTATTGTATTTCTGCTGGATTTTTCTACATAAATTTGTCATTTTTGGCTGAAACCTTGCATAGACAGTATTGCGTAAATAGAGAGGTTTGACTGGATAGCGAAGCCGATTAATTGCATATTGACATTTGCTACTTGAGCAATCATATGTTTGTTTTCGACACATGATGCCTGAGTTTGGCTATGCCCAATAACATTTTTAATTTCTACCGAACACTCTAGCAAAAATAAGTTTCAAAAATATCACGGAAATCATGACATTTTTAAAGGTATTATTTCAAAATATGTACATATATTTGTCTTATGTGGGAGTTTTTAATAGTTTGTGATTACGCAATGCCCTATTCAATGACCGGTCATTTCAGAATGGGGACCAGGAATATTAATAATCTACTTTTGAAACAGAATATTGCTGCGATCACTGATTGGTTCACAATCTTTATGTCGATTTCCGTAAACACTTTACTGAAGTGACATTTCGACGATATTTTCATTCTTATTACGGCGATATACTAATTTTATGCAAATATTGATATGGATTAAGGATATATTTCTTATTATACAATTTGATGTTCAGAGTGTAAGTATTATATGTATTTATTGCACTTGAAAGGCTCGCTTATTTCTGTTTTTGGGGGTGTCACCGTGGTAAGACCCAGGACTACTCGAAAGTTGCAGTTACATTGTCACATTCTCATGACTATAATGAGCGCTTAACCTTTAAAACGTTCAACTAACATGTCCATTAATTTTAAGGGCAAGGGATTAACTCGAAAAAAAAAATCTTAAGGGGTCTACGAGGGTAAACAACCGTGGCTAGGACCTGATAATACAATAGATCACTACTCGTAAATAACGAATTCGCATAAAAAACTAGAACTCGTACCAGTTCCATATTTTTCACTTGTTTTCAGCTACAAATATTGGGGAGTTGAACTAGGGCAGTGTTCAGGTAAATAGAAAAACCAAAGCGCCTACGAATGTGCAAAAGAAATGTGTAGATGGTAACTACTCATAATCAAGGCTAAAGCAAATATGATTTTAAGCCCCACATGATAGGTTAGACCTATATACTTGGGGTGTCCGTCTGTCAGTCTGTCTGTGTCTCTGTCATCTTTATATTTTGGTAGTGAAAGGTCCTAAAGATTGGCATTGTGATTGTCGATGAAGGATTTGCCTAGAGACTCGATGATGGGCTCCAATTTAGGCGCTTGACCTGTAGATTTATTAGGCCCCAACCCCAAAGGTTGGGGGCCTATAGATTCGGGGTGTCCGTCTGTCCGTCATCGATTCTTTTCCAGGCTGTATCTTTGTAACGAATGGTCGTAGAGACCTGGGAATAGGCTCATATGAAAGGTCTTGGCCTGTAGATGTGCCTTTTGACAGTTTTGGCCAGATTCGGCCACCGGAAATGGCCGAATTTGTCCAAAATGTCCAAAAAAAAAACGGTTTTTCGAAACATGAGCTTTTCCAGGCTGTTTTTCTGCAAGGGATTGTCGTAGAGACCTGTGAATAGGCTCAAATGAAAGGTCTTGGCCTGTAGATGTGCCTTTTGAAAGTTTTGTCCAGATTCGGCCACTGGAAATGGCCGAGGTCGGCCAAAATATCCAACATAGCGGTGTTTCGGAACTTAAGCAGGGGTTTTCCTATGAATTTGTAGAGGCGCCAAATGGCGCCCTGGCCCAGATTTTAGGGCGCCATTTCCTAAAATATGGGCGCCCATGTTTATGAAGACGAATTTTACTCAACTTTGCCTAGCACGAAGGTCACATTCGTAGGGTGTAAGATTACATAATTCACCAGATAATGAATAGGTGATCTGATTGTCAGAAGCATCTTAAATACTTTTTTTAAATGCCATCATTGTCGAGACATTGGAACAAATAACCTTTAAACCTTAATGTGTATACCGGATATATCATGTCCTTTACTAAAGAAAATGATATGAGTTTCATGTATTTAGTTTCAATTCGATGAAGGTGCAAGTGCTGAAAGCGCCAGCAAAAAGTAAAAAAAAAACCTTCGGTCAACCGGATAAACGAAAAAAATTGGATCGACACTAATAATGTCCGCGCTTATAACTTGGACTAAGATACAATCCACATAATAGTGATTTGAAGTCAAAATCAAAAGTTATATGGCTTGTGATAATAGCCGAGGAAAAGCAACTGAAACTTTCCTTGCAACCGATTTTAGGCTTTTTATTTAGTTTCGATGAATATTTATGTAAAATTTGGGCAGTTATTCAAAGGAAAATGAACGCTCTGGTTCTTATTTTATGGCGCCATTGGGCGCCCTAGCCTTTGATAAAGGGCGCCATTTTCAACTTTAGGGCGCCCATGGCGCCTGGCGCCCTCCTAGGAAAACCCCTGCTTAAGCTTTTCCAGGCTGTTTCTTTGCAACGGATGGTCGTACAGACCTGGGAATAGGCTCATATGAAAGGTGTTGGCCTGTAGATGTGCGCTTTTGAAAGTTTTGGCCAGATTCGGTCACCGGAAATGGCCGAATTCGGCCAAAATGTCCAAAATAGCGGTTTTTCGAAACATGAGCTTTTCCACGCTATTTCTTTGCAACGGATGGTCGTAGAGACCTTTGAATATGCTCAAATGAAAGGTCTTGGCCTGTAGATGTGCCTTTTGACAGTTGCGGCCACCGGAGGTTGGCCAAAATTGCCCAAAAGCTTTGAATTTCCAAAACACGGGTATATACGAGATAGTCAATACCCCTTCGAATTGGGGGTTGGGGCCTTTTCGTGTTTCACAAATACTTCCTTGTTTATTCTTATTTATTGTTTCAGAATATACAACGTTTACATGCATACGAGATATATAAGCAACTTTGGTATACACATACACGTATTGAATAAACTAAGGATTGCCCATTTAAGCTGTTTGGCTTATTTCCAATGGGGTGTGCCTTTAGATATAGTTTGGTAATGTCTGGTCGCGCATGTACAAAAAAAAACGCATATGAAATAATATCACTTTTCAGGCGATATTCAATTCAATTCAATCAGTTTTATTCAATGAAATAGTACAAAATAATATGGCAATTGTGTGAATATGTACATGGCATTATACATTCAATGAACAGGCATGTCAAAGAAGTTCAGTACTTATTAACTGACCTGCCTAATTATCCCCCGTGAAACGGAGGGATATAGGTTTGGACTTGTCCGTCCGTCTGCCCGTCCGCCTGTCTCCTTTTGAGCGTGGGTGTTTTGTGGACATCACATCTTTATCAATGGAAGTGCCCAGATGGTGTCTTCGTTCATTTAGCTTACAACCAAGGATCGTAGATGTGCAACGTCAAGGTTTCAGTTTTATAGGCCAAAAATTATCCGAATTACAGCCCTCTGAACTTAGGCAAAATTCGTGTTTCCCTTAGCCTTAGGGTAGGGGGTAGGTGTTTTGTGGACATCATATCTCCATCAATGGAAGCGCCTAGATATTGTTTACGTTCGTTTAGCTTCCAACTAAGTATTGTAGATGTGCAACGTCAAGGTTTCAGTTTGATCGGCCAAAAATTGTCCGATTTACAGCTCTCTGAACTTAGACAAAATTCTGGTTTTCTCAAACTTTATTTGGTGCCTTATGAACGCAAGCTCTTTGTTATTGGAAGAGGTTACAAGTATTTACTATTCACATAGTTTCTATCGAAGGATTATAGGTATGCAGCGTCAAGGTTTAAGTTTAATCGGCCAAAAATTGTCGAAAATACAGTGGTCTGAACTAGGGTTGTGTCCGGGACACTTTATGTCGGGCCGGGTCAGACCATTTCTTCGGGCCGGGCCGGGCCAGATCGAAACAACACATTGCATATGAGGCATATCCATACACTAGAAATACGAATGTTATAGGTGGCAAGAACTGAGAAAATCTTGGAATAAAATGATTGCTTGTTCCAGACATGGAAATACACTGAAATTAAAATTTTAAGCTGAAAATCTGAGATTTCACATTTACATAAAACACATCGAATCTCTAAAACCTAAAGATCGAGTTTTTCCTGGTCCAGTTTATTGACTATTTTTATGTAAATTTAATCTTTAAAAAATGCATACTTACGGTCTCAGTTTAATCCCGTGCTAAACATTTGGGTGGTGTCAATGAGAATTAACGATCACGTCTAATTTGGTTAACTGTTTTATTATTTGAATACAACTTGTCGATGTAGACCTTTCTCGACAGAATTTATGAATCAATAAACTTCAAATTTATATGACATTGCAGTATTTTTTGGTTTTGAGGGGACTGGGCTTTTCAGTTTCTTGAAATACATAAAATGGAGAGTAACATATTTACAAACATGCATATAAGAAGACACATTTAACAATTTCGAAAGCTCTAAAAAATAAAAGAAAATAACAATACTAATTTTCATTGTTCCGAAATTGTTCCGAAACTGTTCCGAGCCACAGCCCGGCCCGGCCCGACGACATTAGTCGGGCCGGGCCGGGCTTATGTTTGTTAGAACTACGTAATAAGAACAAAGTTATGAGAAAGACGTTGTGAGAAAGAAACGTTGTGAGAAAGAAACGTTGTGAGAAAGAAACGTTGTGAGAAAGACGTTGTGAGAAAGACGTTGTGAGAAAGACGTTGTGAGAAAGCCGTTGTGAGAAAGCCGTTGTGAAATGACACTGTGAGTAAACCAAATCATTTTCCTGTCACAATAACATTTTATTAACCCAGCTTTCGTGAAACGAAAACTGGGTTTGTGAGAACGGTCGTTATCGTCCGCCGTTAGTGAGTTAGTTAGTTGGTTAGTTAGTTAGTTATTCAGTAAACTTTTTTTCCACACCTATCTCCTCACACAGTTTTGGTCGTAGAGCTTTCAAATTTCAACCAAAGCTTCCTTATGGTGTACCCAACCAAAATTGTGCTCTGTATGACGATCGAACCTTTGTGGTCGCCTTTGTGGAGTTCGCAAAAACCACCAATTTGGTCTTCTATATTGTAAAAAACTATTTGCTGTTGCACATATCTCCTCCCACAGTTTTGGTTGTAGAGCTTTCACATTTTAACCAAAGCTTCCTTATGGTGTCCCCAATCTAAATTGTGCTCCGGATGACGATCGAACCATTATGGTCGCCATTGTGGACTTCGCAAAAACCGCCAATTTGGTCTTCTATATAGTAAAAAACTATTTGCTGTTGCACCTATCTCCTCCCACAGTTTTGGTCGTAGAGCTTTCAAATTTTAACCAAAGCTTCCTTATGGTGTCCCCAACCTAAATTGTGCTCTGGATGACGATCGAACCATTGTGGTCGCCATGGTGGACTTCGCAAAAACCGCCAATTCGGTCTTCTATGTAGTAAAAAAACTATTTGCTGTTGAACCTATCTCCTCCACATTTTCGGTTGTAGAGCTTTCAAATTTTAACCCAAAGCTTCCTTATGATGTCCCCCAACCTGTGCTATTGATGACGATCGAACCATGGTGGTCGCCATGGTGGACTTCGCCATTTCCGCCAATCTGGTCTTCCATATACTTAAAAGTATATTAAGCCCATTCCGCATGACCATATACAATATGCTATCGGTAAGACAGGTCTTATGGCGTGTATTATTATATACACTACCAAACCTGCCGCAAGCAGAATGTTTGGTCGTGCGAGGGATCTTGGGTTGGTTGATTGACTCCATGGTGGATATGTGCATTTTCTTCATTGAGGCATGTCTACTGACTTCAAGTTATCGATTTTTATGTCTGTTAACTTATCGACTGTTTGAATCACAGCTGTTCCACACCTGGCCAAATAGCTCAGTCAGTTGTGTATCGGCTTCATGTCCCCAAGGTCATGGGCTCGATCCTGGATGCAGCTCAAAAATATTTTTCCTTGAGAAATTGCCAGAAATAATATTCTCATGTATGGTGTCTATAGTAGATAGCCATACCTTATCTGAAGTCTTTGATATGATATAAATGGTTGGTTCATAATGCACTCATACATATTGTGTGTATGTTCGTTCATATCCCATATGGGCCTGTAGCTTAGGGGTATAACATCGGACTCAAAGTCATGAGGTCGTGGGTTCAAATCCCAGCTTCTACTACCGTATCCTAAAAATAATGGTATAATGATATAAACAAATAAATATTTTAATAATTGTTGTTTATATGCAGATGGTAAAACAAATGGATAACATATGACTTTAATACCAGCGTATGCATTAACACTTACCTGTTAAGTCTCATTAAAACAATTAACAAAAACGTGTTTGCTAGTACTTAAAAAGCTAACGCCAAAGCTATAAAGTAATGCTGGGTAATTGTCCTTGACAATCTTGTTATAAGTGAGAAGGGTGTCTTGTGGAGTCCACATTTTAATAGATGAATATGGCTTCAGATTTTTCTGTCTTGCTCATATTTGAAATGATAGCCCTTCGGAAATATTGTGCTTGTTTGTGACAATAACGTGCACGGGGGATACTGCTGCTCTCTGACGGCATCTAGTTACTTATTTACAGGATATACTAAATAGCTATGATCCATATATGAGATCATTTGTTTTTGGACGGAACTGAAAACATTTACTGAATACATTAATATATATATGTTATAGTGATCACAGTAATAGTCTACAATATATAAAAGAATACTCTGAAACTCAAACATCAAACAGAACAACAAACATGATTATATACAAAGGTCCTTTAAGGATCATAAAATATAACTAGCAGTGACCCTTTACAAGACTAAACTATTTCATAAGTGATGATTAGGCCCCTTCACCAAATGTTGGGGGCCCATAGATTTGGGGTGTCTGTCCCTCATCGATTCTTTTCCATGCTATTTCTTTGTAACGAATGGTCGTAGAGACCTGGGAATAGAATCAAATGAAAGGTCTTGGTGTGTAGATGTTCTTTTTGGCAGTTTTGGCCACCGGAAATTGGCCGAATCTGACGGAAACTACCTAAAACAGCGTTTTTAGGCCCCTAACCAAAAGGTTGGTGGCCTATAGGTTTGGGGTGTCCGTCATACTTTTTTTGTACGGGCCAGAACTTCTGAACGGAAGGTCGTACAGACTCGGGAGTTGGCTCAAATGAAAGGTCTTGGTCCGTAGATGTACCTTTTGACCATTTCGGTCAAAAAACACCCGACCGGAAGTTGACACATTGGCCAAAATAGCCAAAAATAGCGGTTTTTCAAGACTTGAGCTTGTACAGGCTAGAACTTTTGAACGGAAGGTAATAGAGACTTGGTTATAGGCTCAAATGAAAGGTCTTGGTCCGTAGATGTACCTTTTGACCATTTCGGTCAAAAACACCCGACCGGAAGTTTTAAAATTGGCCATAATAGACAAAAATAGCGGTTTTTAGCCACGGCTTGCTACGCAAGGCGGGGATTGTACCACCACTTTGACGTTATTGATTTCAGGGTGTCAAGCGCTCCTACTTTCTCCTATATTCTCCTATATTTTGAGGGTCTCCTACTTTTCTCCTATATTTTAGGATAATCTCCTATATTTTCCTATATTTTCGTCTTCACGTGATTATTTGTTATCTAAATCGCTCAAAATAGGGTTTGTTTGATTATTCAAATCCATATAATGTTGCGATTTGTGTGGTCCTAAAAATCGTTGTTTTTTCTTTCAATTTTGTTTTCACTTCAGTGGAATTTTGTTCGATATTGAATATTTATTAATTATTATGGGTTCTCTTATAAAAAGTCGCTCGTACCTTCGGCGCTCGCATATTTGAAAGTTACCTTTAAATGCTGGCTCGCGACGCTATGATGTAAACTAATTTTTGTTCCGGTTTGCTATGAAGTACCAATTTAAATCTTGGATCAGGGAGAAAATCAGATGAAATTATGGAAACATTAGGAAATCAGAAACTGACTGGCCACCCTGTACATGATTGCATTCGGACTGCTCCATCGAGGCGAATGATGCCGAGATATTGACACGGGTGCCCATTCAATGAAAAGTGTTACCGCGATGAAACAATGATTTTCTCTCGAGTGCTGTTTTCAGGCCCCAACCCAAAAGTTCGGGGCCTATAGAGTTGGGGTGTCTATCCGTCTGTCCATCCGTCTGTCTGTCTGTCATCGCTTTCTTGTACGGGCTAGAACTTTTGAATGGAAGGTCATATAGATTTGGTTATAGGCTCAAATGAAAGGTCTTGGTCCGTAGATGTACCTTTTGACCATTTCGGTCAAAAACACCCTACCGGAAGTGGTCAAATTGGCCAAAATAGCCGAAATTAGCGGTTTTTCTAGACCTGAGCTTGTACGGGCTAGAACTTTTGAACGAAAGGTCTTAAGAGACTTGGTTATAGGCTCAAATGAAAGGTATTGGTCCGTAGATGTGCCTTTTGACCATTTCGGTCAAAAACACCCCATCGGAAGTGGTCAAATTGGCCAAAATAGCCCAAAATAGCGGTTTTTCTAGACTTGAGCTTGTACGGGCTAGAACTTTTGAACGGAAGGTCTTAGAGGCTTGGTTATAGGCTCAAATGAAAGGTCTTGGTCCGTAGATGTGCCTTTTGA
>LQRL01026052.1:32986-46708 GCA_001703475.1 Hydroides elegans
GCAGTGAATTCATACATTGTATCAGTCTAGATTGATATTACGTTAGCCATGAAATAGTAGGGGCGGCCGATAATTAGTTAATTGAGTCAACACGAAAAAAAGTTAATTATCAAAAAAAAAAAAAATGAAATGTCAAGCTTGAACCACGTCATTTTGTTACCTGCTCCCGTTTCCGATGTGTAGGAGGATACGAGTCGCATGGTGTAGTATCATTGGATTGTTTTTATGAAGTAGAGCTATATATTTAACTTCCAAATCATCAATTATATTTGAAAAGAAAAGTCAAAATTGAGTCAAAACACATATATATGTCGAATCAAACAGTTCATTTATGAAACCCAAGCCTTCGCAAAGTATCACCTCTCCTTTGGCATCAATGACCACAATCCATTACCCTATTGTCATCACAAATGTGGAAGTGATATTTAAAACCAAAAGGAACCTAGCATGTCGACCTAAAACGGGTTCCATTTTAATAAACTTAGGCCGATATATTGAAATTTGAACTTCCAGATGGGTGTTATTATAGTCTCGCACGTTTATATTTAATTGTAGACAAAAGTAGACAACATAATTTAATTAAATATAAAAAATGTTCGCGCGTCTTAATGCTATGTTGTGAACGAGAAAAATAAATCCCCGGCTGATGTGATATTTAAGGAGCGCTTTGGCTCGTGTTTTACAATTTGAAATAATAAAACTTGAGAAACAAATTTTATTTTTCGTACATGCATAAAGGGCTACATGACGGGTTCGGTTGAAAAAAAAAGTATCTTTGGTCGTGATCTTGACTGAACGACGCATTCACCTGCTTAAGGTGGTTAGTTATAAATCAAATATACAATAAAACTTCTCAATCAGTATATCAGTTTTCTTTGCTTACAAGTAAAAAACGTTTTACTCGGACCAATCAAATATCCATTTTCATCGTCTAAGCTCCTATGTCATATGTCATTTTAACGTTTTGCTCCTTTCGATCTCATCTTAACCTTTGCAGATGGCGACACACTCAACCAAAGATGCTATAAATAGAAACATGACGTTTGCTTTATGAAGTGTTATGAGCAAAACGATTTTTGATGGAGTTGGTTATAAATTCTTCCATCGTCGGTTTACCCTCTTTTTCTTTCAGCATTCAACGAATCGCCTTGCTTAAACAAGTTCATCAAAACTGTTGATTTAGTAATGAGCCTTCTTATTGATTACCTTAAGTGTTTTGTAACATTATTTTGCATCAAATGGCTTTGTTTTGATTATGCATCGTGTATGGTTGTTGAATGTATGGAAACATGGCCATTTTGGGTCAAGCCTACCACTTGACCAAATGAGAGTTTTTTTTCCTGATCGTGGCAAGATGTTTCTTTTTTAATGTGGTTATGTTGGTTAAATTTAAATTAGATATCCCTTGTTAGTCATGTTCAAATTAACGTACATGAACATTTATAATATATGTACTTATATGAGAATCACATTGTAAGAGATCAAGAAATAGGTTTTCTTGGTCAGAAATCTGCCACTATACACTTTTTTATTTTATTTTAGTGTTGAATGTGCTGCTATCGTTAAATAAACTGAAGAGATTACTTTAAAAAAAGTAGGCCCATGCAAATTGACAAAGTTCCTGATTTCACACAATTTGACATGTCTTTTGTACAGTTCTAACATACAGACGCTTCATTGCTCCACATACAATTTATTTGGGGAAGGAAATTAAATAGAAGATTGGAATCTATTCATCCAGACTTCAGTGATAAATCAATTCATTTGGGTTCCTTCTGTCGCCGGCATGCTTTGCATTAAAGACTAGAAACCCTCATAGGTAGATAAGAAAGATCAAACATGTTTTACTATGAACTAGGAAAGGAATTTTAAGAATCTTAACTTCATTGTAATCATTGTATTATTTTATATGAAATCTATGCAATAAACACACAATTTGCGGGAGGCAATGATTTTCATCCCCATGTGTGATACCTCATTAGTTCAAAAATCGAATATGACACAGTTTGATCCAACAACAGTTAGTCTTTTCGTATGAATATCATAATACAAATGATACTAGAAATATGTCGTCAGTACAAAGCATGGATTTTAATCCCAGTTATGTTCCAGACAGCACGTCCCCAACCTGAAATCATGTGCCAGTGCCAGCCGAAGGGCTGAGTGAGCTGTCTTTTGATGGTTTTGTCCAAGGGGCCCCATTATGGGGAGACCATGTTTCTTGTATCCCCTCTTGCAGCCACCTCGCCCTCCCCCGCCCAATGATCTATTACGGCGGCTGAGTGAGACGAATCACGGGGATCGAAATCACATCAAGTGTTTTAGGGTCGTCTATGGCACGTATTGATGATGAGATTTGGTGGTTGGGGTACTGTCTTGTGTTTGTATTTGTTTCCTTATTTGTGGAACTGCGAATCGCACTGTGAATTTTCATATAGGATAAACTCGCATGATCATCATGACATCTTAGCCTTCTAAGATAGATTTGATGATGGTAGCGTTTGGAATACAAATTTGTCCATGATCTATAACAGGACGTAAAAACAGAACACCGATTAATCAAATACAATATAATTAATTTACCGAACCTTATTTTATGTCAAATCCTCTATGGATTTGTAACTGATTGTAACTGTTCAATATCAATGTTGCTTCTTTTGGACCCTTTTCAGTTTCAGTCTCTCTTTGATTCCTCTTTGCCTTCCCATGAAATGATGAGCGGTTTTTCCCGACGTCTGGACCAGATTACTATCGCATCTTAACATTCAACCGACGCCTTCAACTGCACTTGTCAGTCGGTGTGCTCAATTTTCTTGTCGCTATCCATGTATCCCTCAATGTACATGACGCCATCGGATTTCGGGATTGCGTTTATGGGGTGTAGGGCATCTATCCTTCTATGCTGGGTGGCTAATAATTTAGCATCCAAACATATTCGTGCCGTATTGTTACTTGATCAAAATACAAGATGCCCTTACTTCTAAAAATAAAGAGAATCATGTCTTTTTAACCCCGCATTGTAAAATGCAAGTAGATTTTGAGGATTTGGGAGTCAAAATACCTAATAATTTGTTTGTTTGTGATAATAATTTTTCAAGCTGCCATTTTTACCAACCGGAAATTGTTATTCCGAAATCTAAAAAGTTACGTGGCGAGCTTTCTAGCTTCTGTTTACAATGCTTTGGCACGCATCCCTGTCATTTCTTGTAGACGTCAATATGTGGTCCAAGTCCTAATTAATTCGGGAAAAAATCCGAACGCCCTGAATTGAGGGGCAGACGCCCATTGAATGTCCCTGAGTATCTATTAAAACGAGACCCTTTCATTGGATTAATCAAGGTACCTAATCACGCTTACGATTTGAGTAAACATTTTTTAACTGAAAAATGATTAGGATTTGTTCCCTATATTAGGCTATAATAACACCGAAAAAACTTTATTAATTAATCTCAGATTTCATATCTTTTTAATGTCTCTTTATAAAGTCACATAGAATTTCTACTCTGCACTTGTGACTGCACTCTACAGTTGTGACAGCATAGCTTCTGTGGCAGCAATTTTCGGTCAAGAGATAATAAGTTTTAAAGTGTAACATGATACGATAGACATTGTACAATACCGGCATTTCCTTGTGGGTTTGAAGAAATAATGAAATAGAAACGTATTTGCCATCCAGGTAGCACCTTCAATATTTTGAGTCAGAATATTACTTTGTAATATTCTTTTCTTGAGGTCAAAACTTGATAAACACTATCGGCTTCCTCCATCTATAAGACAACACTTACAAAGTAATTCTAACAGTAAACAAAGTATCTACCTTGTAGCATATTTTAAGTAAATACTTAAAATCGTAATCGCTATATTTTTCGCAGGTTCCAAACTGCTCACGGGCGGCGACCAGATCCAGATGTGGGTCCCCGCTCCAGACTCCACCTCCCAACAAACGGACCAATCACAGCCCGTCTCGTTTTTCATTGACGGCCAATCAGGAGGCGCCGACCAAACCTCAAGCTCATTGGGCGATATAGACGAAGGATTAGGAGAGGAGGGAGTGCCACATTGGAATTGCGTGTGGCACTGTAGAACGGCTAATACGACGTATCATTTGCAGTTTTCCACGGATGGGTTGCTGTTTGCGTCGGCTGGGAGTAATGATCGCATGGTCAAGGTGTGGTACGAGAATAAGAAAGGTGAGTGACTTTGGAAACCATTTTGACCCAAATATATACTTCCTTGATGCTTGAGCTAAAAAATAGTCGTTATATAACTTCTTCTAATTCAATTGAATTGTTTAGTATTAAAATAAGAAGCGATCAATAGGAGACTGTATTCAGAATCCAATCAGAATAAAAACTGACATAAAATGAATTAATTTGAAAAGCAATCCGATCAATGAGATAAAATTAAGTTTGTATATATAAAGAATATGTTTGTATATACAGTGCACCACGTTTAATTTGAACACGGATAATTTGAAGTTCGGATAATTTGAACATAATTCTCCGGTCCCGATTTTTTTCCTCTATATTTTATACCAAATTTGCTTCGGATAATTTGATTTTTTCACTTCGGTTAATTTGAAGTCCTTTCAAGATGCAATGTGTATCTTGAAAGGATATTCCGTGGGTTATGATATTAAATAAAAAATATTAGAACTTCGGATAATTTGAAGTTCGGATAATTTGAACTATTTTCCCCGGTCCCGAGGACTTCAAATTATCCGTGGTGCACTGTATATTCATATGTCTTAGTAAACGCTTCTCACATATCAATATGTATTTTTATTACCATATCTTAGTGAACACACCAATGATGCGAAGCGACAGCGTGAGTCCTAAGAAAGCGGAAGTGAACTACAGCTTCGTCTACATCGCTCACCCGAGAGCCATCACCGGGTTTTCTTGGCGACGCACCAGCAAGTATATGCCCAGGTAAGTCACTTCAGCTGAACAAAGACCGCCCCACTTTCTGAAATATTACTTTTAAGACGCGTCATCCGTTTGTTTGGGCTCTATTTATCATACTGCTTCGTTGATCAGGAATTTATCTTTCTTCATTTCGTTAAACGAGTTACTGATTTGGCCTAAGTGAGTAAATGTTGTATTCACTATGGTTTCTTTATGAAGAATGCTATATAGTCCAGTTCATTTGAAAAGGGTTCTGTTGCAAATATGCTGAACACGCATAATTTCAGTTAAATCAAAACAATTTCCCCCATTTAAATCTAAGTACGAAACGTTATTACGAGGCTTTCATGATAATTTTGATCCAGGGGTTCCGTGGCAAACATGCTGATCACCTCTTGCAAGGACAACATCTGCCGCATTTGGTGCGAGACCATCATGCCCGAAGACGGCCTAGTGGACCTGCAACAGCTTGAGCCACACACGGCGGCTAATCCGATGTTTCATACGCACCGGCATAAAAATCGGTTTATGCAACGGCTGCATCATATCAGGTAGACTATGAATATAGAATATCCTTATCAAAAATTTGAAGCAGAAAAATGAGCTTACAACTATTCAATTATAGCATACATATTGGATAACTCAGTAAATTGTTCATGTACATACATTTACAATGCATCTATTAACTCTTGGTCGATGCCCTATGCAAAACACATTAAATTAAGTTACAAGATCAGCCAAATTCGGTAAAAATGGGTGAATAAACACATGATATGTCATGATTTTTTATGAGCCTCTCTTCTAAAAATCATACGCAAAAATCATGTCAATACATTCATTCGTTTGAGTCTTTAAACTCTATTCATTATGTTTTTTGCAGACAAGTGATGCACAAGCGCAAACGCAGTTCCAACGGCGGCTTCGTCCAGGGCAGCAACGCGCACCCGACTTTGCCGAGCGACCAGTCTATTCATGATTTCCACAAGTTCGGGGTGCATCCAAACAGTGTAGCGCCTGGCTTTCATTTTCATTTGGCAGCCAGTATTAATCCAGAAACAGGTCAGAAATGTATACTCTCTCTGGATTTAATATTTCCCGATTTTTACACTATAGTTTAGATATTAATATTTCGAGAATGATTATTTACCTTTTCCTTGTGGCGTGTCGATTGACGTTGTCTGGTGTGAATCACCATCTCCTTCTGTCTTGAGCGGCTTCCTCGGCGTCCACTAATGACTATATTAAAGCATATATGGAGGAAAACTAGAGCTAGAATGATAGATAAATAACACATAGTTAGTGCAGAAACACATTATAAACATCATCTGTTCACTCTTATGCATCGAACACTTCATATGTTTTATATTCATAAATAAAACATAAAAAACAGTAAAAAGACATCACTGTGGTGGTAAATATGTCATAGGGTGGATTGCTGTTCCAAAAAGCATAATTTCACATCTAAACACTGATGTCTTCATGCAGTTCTTAATATTGATCCATTTCGTTTCAGACATTCCGCTGATCCCAACCATGTCGAACGACAACTCAAACGTGAGTTTCGTGGTGCACTGGCTTAACAACAAGGAATTCCACTTCACATTGGAATCCGAGAGGCTTATTGAGGAAGTATGCCGTAGCAGGGGCGTTAGTGAGGAACCCATGTCAGGGCTAAGTAAGTAGGCATATAAATTAGAAATGTCGTATCTTGATGAATCCTTTGTATGAAAATAAACATAAAGCGTTACAATGAGTTTGCTTGATATGTTATGATAGTGATAGTGTTATTTAACATGGTCCCTTTCTCGGTGAAAATTGATATTAATCTATAAATTAATATTAGATTTTTAGCCACTGCTTGCTATGCAAGACGTGGATTGAATCACCGCTTGGTGTTATTGGTTTAGGTATATATATCTATTGATCTGTTTAGCTATTTAAAAAAAAAACTCTTCCAAAAGTAGTCGGCCGATTTCTATGAAACTTGGTTCGAATTCAAAGTGGATGTTTCAAATCTTGAGCAAGATGTGACACACTGACCTTAGACAGTCTTGTATTACTTACTCGTCAACATTTGTCCACCAAAATGACATACTTGCCAGTTTGGAGAGTGCCTTTCAGGTCGTACCCGCCAAATGAAATGTTCACTCGCGAGTGCTTATGTCGACCCCTATTTTGAACTATTTGAATGCTTTTTGACTCGGGGAATGAAATATGCATTGTTGACACTTAATTGATCGTTTTCCATTTGTTTGGAAATACAATCTCCTAACACTAAGGAGAATTCCCTTTCGGGCATTTTAATGCTCTTTGAGTCAATGCCAATTGATGATTGGATCATATCTTGAAATAGACTATTTTGTTTACTCGCTGCTCTATATATCCTAATATTTAATACTGATCATTTCCAATCGAATATGAATTAGCTTGGTTATAACTGAAAGGATCCGTAAATGTACTGTGTCAAACCATGTTGACATTAAAACTGGTTTGATGATATCTTAGCTCTTCTGCATGCAATATTATAGACCATTTGTGTCTCAAATCAATATTTACACGTTCCAGTTTAATGCGATGACAAATGCTTGTCACATTTGAATCCATAAATGGTATAAGTAGTTCACTATCTGATTGCATTATATGATATAACGAAAATTAAACTGCTGATATGATATTTATCTAACACACTGTTAAATCTAAAAAAAACTGTTCGAAGAAAATAGTCATATGACATTTAAGTTTAGAGAGTTTTAATCAACAGGGATAAGGAAAAAGAAATGGTGGTCAATTGAGGTAATGCTTTCTTAAATTTGCATAATATTCCTCTCATTAAAAATAAGATAATTTTTATTTTAATAAATTAAAAGAAATTGAAAATATATTGAAATTCAATAACATCATACATGTAGGCCTACATGTTTTCAAAAATAGCATTTCGTTTTTTTAATTCAATTGAAGTTTGGATAGTAAACTATAAGGAATTACATTGAACTAAAAAAGGTTTTTAATTGTGTTACATAACTTCGATTTTTAAGAGCAACAAGCAAACATAACTTTTAAATTTCACACATTTAAAATTTCTAGTCTGTTTAAGGTTAATAGCGATGGTAAAAACTATGTTGTATTAAAACAAAATATTTGTAATTATTTCGTATTGCTCTTGTTTTTAGGGTCTTATTCCAAGGATTATAAAATATACAACACTTTCCCACACCCATCATGTTTAGCATCCAATGGAATGCCACAATAGGAGTAATTTTAGCCATATTGCTGTATTACTACAATCCATTCAAGGCCACAGATGATTTCGGGCCCAGATTCGTCAAAAGCACAGAAAGCGTTGACGGCAATATACCGAGTTATTGCAGTAAATTAGTTGAAATCGGTGATGAAATATGGTGCTTGACGCTCGTTGAACGCAAATACTCGCAGCTTCGCGTGTATAGCCGCGAGAAAGGTGTATTTCGGCGCACGCTCGAGGTTTTTACCACTTCTGGTTTAGAGAGTTTGCTGTGTGAGATCGGGGGTATTGCGGCATATAAAGCAGAAAATAAACGCATAGGTAAACCATTTCAAATTCTAATCGCGGCGCACACGTGTTGGTATATGGTTGGCGATAATTGGGGACCTGCTTCCGAAAGTGAAAAAGCGCCATCTTTTGGCTTATTCGCCATTGACATTGAAGGTAACATTCGTCACGTGATAGAACCCGAAAGCTTTCGCGACGTCATTTTGTTTAATAATGTATTATATTCATTGGAATGTAATCGACACTCGGGGTCTATGTTTGTCAATGCCCACACGTTTGAAAACAGAGCCTGGACTAAGAGCTATCACATCAAGGCATCGGATGAATCCAATGTGCATGGATTATTGGTAACACGAGTCGCGCTCATCCTTAAAACCAACGATGGACTGCAATGGTATGATTACAATGAGACAATCGAAAAATACTGGGCTGAGTCGGTTTCCTTTGATGCTACGATCGAATTCGAATCACTGCACCGAGAAAAAAGTAGTTCGCGGTCGCTCGGCAAAACAAGAAATTCAGTGTCCCTAAAAAATGCCATTTTATGCCAGGCGGTTAACGATAATAACATATTGGCGATTAACAATGATTTGTATGGTTACCTCCGCTTGTTCCTATGGAACTACAAATTGCGCTATGAGATCAAACGGACTTATTATTATGAGTGGTCCATCGAGAAAACTGAACCGCTGACGTCAGGTGCCCTGCATTATGCGTTGATAGACGTCGATAGGAATCTGTGGATTTCAAGGCCCGCAAAGCTGGAGAAAGTCACGTACAAGAACATGTTGAACCTATTTTAGAGTTTAATACTTTGGTTTATGTTCCTACAAGAACGTTTTAACATGTTTCAGAATATGAGAGATCGATTTAAAAAGACATGAACATTGTATTTTATAGAGTGAATCTGTGGATCTCGAGGCCCGTTAAGCTCGAGAAAGCCACGTAAAAGACATATTAAAGAGTTTAAGAATTTAAGACTTGTTTCATGATCCTATAAGAACATTTAGGACGTGTTTTAGAATATTATATTTGAATTAAAAAGACATTGTATAATATAGAGTAAATCTTTGGATTTCGAGGCCAGCAAAGCTTGAGAAAGTCACGTACAATAACATTTTGAATATATTTGAGAGTTTAAGACTTTGGTTGATGTTCCTTCAAGAACATTTTGAACATAAAATATGATATTTCGATTAAAAGACATAAACATTGTATTAATGTGGATTTCGAGGCCCGCACAGTCGAGAAAGCCACGTGCAAGAACATTGTAAACTTGTTATATTGTCAAAAATGTGGTTGTTTATTGGTTTTGCTTTATATATCCGTCAGATTTAATCATGTTAATAACGAATATATACATAAGGAAGTGTTTATTTGCTAATTAATCTTTATGATCTAAAATTAATCTATATATTCCATAATCAACATTCATTTAATGTGCCAAGATTTATTCGATATACATGTGCAAATGTATGTACATGTATATGGATTATGCTAATGTTTTCATATTTTTTCATTTGAAAACTCTTTTATTAGCCACGACTTGCTAAGCAAGACGGGGGTTGTCCTACCGCTTTGGTGTTATTTATTTATATGTATATATTTATTTGTTTAGTTCGTTAGACTTTTTTTGAAAATGCTACTCCTCCGAAAGTTTTTGGCCGATTTTGATGCAACTTAGTTTAAAATATTCCTTGAGAGCTAGGGCATAAAATTTGTGCTATTTTATGCTTATATTGCTTATATTGCTTATATAAGCAAAGTTATGATTGCTTATATCTCACCATTTAAAACATATATGCTTCTCTTGTCGACACTTATGCTGTGACCATGTGATTATGACGTAACAATCGAATTGTCTCTGCTATGGACTGTATCTTATGACCAATTTTACACACCATTTTATTTCGATCATCAAATAATTAAGAGAGTTTGCTTTGCAATTGCATGATTATAATTCAGATTTTAAACGACTAGTTGCATGTGTTAAAATTGGATTATAAATATTACATGGTGCAGCTCATGTTTTCTACCTTTGAAAATCCTATATCCTTTTGAAAATAATGTTATTTATGGCTATTCTCTAATCCACATGGAACATCTAAATGATATACTCGTATGTTGATTGCCGAAATGACCAGTCTCAGATGCTTTATATTACAAGCAAAAGTGAATAAAACTTCTCGTTTGGATATATGAAATAACATCTTCTGAGTAGGAACGTTTTTTTTTCGTGATAAACAATTTCCTTTGTAAAATAAATTGAGAGATTGCGGCTTGTAATAAAAAGACAGCAGGAGTGTCTCGCATATAATGTGAATGTTTTAAAATTTCTAACAATTTACTCGTTTGTTGATTGAAGAAATGCCCAGCCCTTGACATATAATAGTAGGTCATGGTACATTGTATGAAATTTTCAGATCAAACCTATATAAATTATTCTTAAATATTGAATTTGACATATTTTATTGACCTAAAGCAAGGTGTGGCACACTGTCCTTGGACAGTCTTGTTTTAAATACAAATATGTTTAATACGTAGCAATTTTTTTTTGCTTGAGTTTAAATTTAACGAGTTCAAGTGAAGCACTGTTTCTTAAAATACAATCTAAATCATTCCAAATCCTAACACCTCTGATATTAGTTGACATGTGTTTAAGACTAGAATTCACACTTGACATATGTAATTCTTCCTTTGACCTAGTATTATATTTGTGAATATCACTGTTTTTTTGAAAATTTGGTTTGCACATTAACCGGCAGCATATTTGTATATCAATAAACACGTGTGCATATCTATCAAGTCTTTAACTTTCAATATGCTATATTTCTTAAAAATTTCAGATGTGTGAGACCTATATGATACATTATCAATAATCCTTACTGCACGCTTTTGTAGTAGCTTAATATAATTTATTCTAGCGCTGTAAGTATTACCCCATAACTCACAGCAATACATGAGATACGGCATGATTAGCGTATTATAAACCATTACTAATGATTGATTTTCAACCTTTTCCTTAATTCTATACATGGCGCCAATTGTTTTACTTATTTTACTTTTTATTGTGTCTATATGGTACGTCCATAAAAACCTTTCATCTATAATTACACCAAGAAACTTCGTAAATATAACCCTTATCAACTCACTTCCATCTAATTTTACATCTAACGATACATCTTGTTTATTACCAAACAGCATATAATTCGATTTTTTTTACATTTAATGATAATTCATTAATTTTGAACCACTGTGACAGCTTGATGAGCTCTGCATTCATTACTCTTACAAGGTTATTAGGATCTTTATCAAGGTAGAAAATGTTTGTACCGTCAGCGAATATGATAAAGTGCAGAAGCTCCGATACCTTATACATATCATTTATGTACAATATGAACAATAAAGGTCCTAATATAGAACCTTGAGGTACTCCACACACTATGTCCTGCTTACTTGACATATTTTCTTTAAATTTAACATATTGGTTTCTATTACCTAAGTAACTTTTGAGAAAATTTGAAGCTATACCACGAATACCGTAATACGAGAATTTTTAATAAGCAGGTTATGATCTACTGTATCAAACGCCTTTTTAAGGAGGATGAATACACCCACACTGTACATCTTTTTGTCTAAAGCATCTACTATCATGTTGATCATTTCATTTAGTGCTAAGTTTGTTGAGTGACTTTTTCGAAGTCCATATTGACCATTAAATAAAAAACTATTATCATTTATATACTTTCTTAATCTAATTTCAAATAGCTTTTCTAAAATTTTAGATAACTGTGGCAGAATAGAAACCGGTCTATAGTTACTAACTTCACATTTTTCACCAGACTTGAATAATGGTAGTACCTTAGCAGTTTTTAAGTCATCTGAAAACACACCCGACGCTAGTGACAAATTACATATATATGTATACGGTTTCGAAATAACATGCATTATGTATTTAATAACCTTCATGCTTAGTCCGTTAACATCTTCTGATGTTTTAGCCATAAACTTAGATACAATATTAAGAACTTTGCATTCATTTGTAGGAGCGATAAACATAGAATTTTTACAGTCAATGTCTTTTAAATAGTCATCATATTTTACATTTACATTAGAGCAATCAATTTTATCTGCTAATGAAGGTCCAACATTTATATAAAAGTCATTAAAGGCATTTGCAATTTGAACATTATTGTGTATTTTTGAGCCTTTGTCTATGATATATTCGCATAATGTCGGCTCTTGTTTGCGTCTACCAATTAAATTATTCAAAACAGACCATATTTGTTTCATATCCTTTTTACATTCAAATAGTTTATTACTATAATACTGTTTTTCTGCTTTACGCAATATGCTTGTCAATTTATTTTTATATGTTAAATATCTAGATACATCATCATTGTGTTTTGTTTGCAGTTGACGTTTATATAGATGATTCATTTTACAACAAGCATTTATTAGACCCTTAGTCAACCATGGCTTATTTGTGTTTCGCCTAATCTTTATTTCAGCTACTGGACAACATTTGTTGAAGCATGATATAAGTATTTTAGAGAACATTTTATATGCGGAATTTGCATCATTTACATCATATAAGTCATTCCAATTAACTGCGCTTAGAGTATCTACAAGACAATTCATATTTTTTTCTGTAACCATTCTTTTTTTAACAACATTTGACTTTGTTTCATGTCCTATGTTATCATTATACACACATATCACAGGTAGATGATCAATTATATCATCTATTACTATGTTACTTGTCACCTCACGTTCAGTTATGTTAGTGAAAATACTGTCTATAACTGTGCAACTATTGCCCTGATAACGAGTTGGCAGCTTTATTAAAGGATACTGACCATAGCTTAACATTAAGTCTAGAAACTTGCCAGTATCATAGTCACTTTCGCTTTTTGATAAATCAATATTGTAATCACCACAAATGAAAACCTTTTTGTTTTTAATTTTATTTAGATATGGTACAAAAGTATCCATGAAAAATGTCACGCTTACATAAGGCTGTCTATATAGACATGCAACTATAATATCTTGACCATGTTTCACTTTTATTTCTTCTGTTACAACCTCAAAGCACTTTTCAACTGAGTAGCTTAATTCGTGTATGTAACTATGATCAAACTCTGCTTTGACATAGAGTGCTGTGCCGCCACCTTTTTTACATTGCATATTTACATTGTATACCTTGTAACCTGGTATGTTATATAATGAAAAACTATCACCATTAGTTTCACTCATCCATGTTTCACTCAAAGCAATAACTGAAAA
>LQRL01026099.1:7110-20056 GCA_001703475.1 Hydroides elegans
GAATAGAAATACTGCATATAAAAGAAAGCACTATGAAGAAACAAGGATCTCAACGGCAGAGTGCCGTCAAACGTTTGAAGCTCGAATTAAGTTTTTGTCATAAGTAACATCATAAGTCGCAACTAATCATACGTTGACAAGTAGATGGCAAGAAACGACATAGAAGAATTTTTGGACTTGAGATATCCGAATATATGTATCTAAACATAGTGCATGTTCCCTACTTTACTGGTAAATGGTATTGAATACAGTCTGTTAAAGCAATAAAGGATTTATTAATTGCATGCTGACTTTTCCATATATGCTGGTAAAGGAAACGGCTAGGGTATCGTTAAATATATTAATGTGAGCTATAAAATATAAAATAGGCCTTCGCTTGGCAACTATTGAATCATGAGAAAATTCAAATAAAGATAATCTCACATAAAGAAATGCTTGCGAAAGACAGGTAGATTCTACATTTGTAATAGGAAATGGCAATGATTGCTTTTGCATGCACAATACCAATAGGAAAGGACAAAAATGTTATAAAAATGGAATCCATTTACCAGCTGGCTGTGACTGAAACCGATCTTTTCTTCTCGTTGCAGCTGAACATAGCTGAGAGAAGCGGTGCATTTGACATGGATTCCCCCTCCGCCATAAACTCGGAAACACAAAATAGTCCCCTCAACCAAAGTGGCACGAACGTGGACAAGTCCTATTTCATTCGCAATGGGCCGAAATCTTGGTCATGTGCCTTGTGTCATCAGCGGTTCACGTGCAGCTATTCGCTCAAGAGTCATATTCGCGTGGTGCATTTCAAAGAGAAGCGATATTCGTGTGGCAAATGTGGAAGGCGATTTGGAACGAATTATAATCGGTTGCAGCATGAAACGAAGATCTGTAAAGGCAGCAAATTGCCACCGGACAGTGCTAATCTGTTAGAATATAGCGAGTTAATGACTGAATGAAATGAATGACAATGTGGTGCTTAAGAGGGCTGTTCGAAGGCAAATGTTTTCAAGAAATTAAAGAAATATTTAAGTATAAAGATATTTTAATGTGTCGCTATATTGAAGATATATTTTTTGTGTTCTAAATGGATTTGTGCTGTCGCATGTCGATGATAGATATAAAAAAACATAAAAGAGTTCTATATAATGTACCTAGTTTTGTTATTGCCATGCACACTTTGATGCTTCTTTACGTGCAATCAAAATATCATATTGATATTCGGTGCACCTATGGCTTTGTTCCGATCAATATCGAGTTACTCTTTGTACAAGATTCTCCCGTAGTGAAGCACTACCATAAACCATTGGGAAATGTCGCTAACATGCACGAAATGTCGCGAGATGCAAAATCTATACACAGTTCTCTACATCTGTTGTAGATGGCACACTCAGGCTCAAGCAGCATCGATTGCACGCAAGAGGACACCACCATCAAACCCGACACTTACACTCAATATCTAACCAAACTAGACAAGTCCTGGTCGTGTGTGCTCTGCCTGAAAATTCTCACAAATAAGGACAATGCCAAAAGACATGTGAGAACAGTGCATTTTAACGAGCGGCGCTATCAATGTGCGCATTGTGCAAAAGCGTTTCACCAAGATGCCAATCGATTTAGACATCAAGCGAAATGCCCGAAAAGGCTACAAGAGGCATCAGGCGAAATGACTCTTAGTTCACTTGAACCTCTTCCCGACGAGACTTTGGATATACTGTAGATGTTTTCCCGGTTTTAGATAGTGTGAGTCATTGGGTTGCAGCCTGCCACCTTGCCACAGTTAATTAAATGGGAATGGCTATTGGAAAATTTGAACATACAGAGCACGTGATGTTATATAATTAATATAAGGAATAAAGCTAGAAATAATAAATACGACAAAGTGATGCGTAAATTGTGTGATTTTCATTGTTTTTAAAATGATAAATCCCGATGACAACAACTTCGGTAGTGCGGGGTAAAATAGGCTTTATAATAAACTGCATTTAGTTGATGTTGTAGCGGTCTGACATAAATTTATATAAATTGTGCGTTAAGTACCGGTAAATGATTGATATATATATATGACCTTATAAATCTTGATTCAAGTGTACTTATCTTTGTGATTAAAATGCCAGCCTCTCTGAAACAAACCATTATGTATTTCAATTATTTTGAAATATAAAAGCAATTACGATCAAAACAAAAACATTAAGTTCACCTTTTTGGTTTGTTTCAGAGAGGACGAAGCTTGCCTTTGCCTCCCTTTCGCACATCCTCCTCGTTCGCATCTTCAACAACTTTTCCCCGGCTTGACACCGCTCATTTACCTTCCACGTGTACAACGAAAGATACAAGAGGATGTCGCACGTGTCAGCAGAGTCACGTGATTAAAAAAACTAAAATCACCGTCAAGGCGGGAAAGCCCACTGATTATCTGCAGGCGGCAGAGGGCAAATGGATTTGTACGTTGTGTATGAAAGTGTCGAGTGATAAGTCGTGTGCACGCAAGCATGTGCGTTTTGTGCATATGGAGATTCGGGATTATCCGTGTCAGTATTGCTTGAAGAAATTTCAGACGCGCCAGATGGCGGGAGTGCATGAGAAAACGTGCAAATTCCGGACAGGGCAAGAACCAATGTGAATTCATTAATGTGTTTAAATCATGCGAATGAAATTACTACTTAAAAACAGTGCTATATGGAAATAGAATGCGAAATAATAGCCAAATTCCGGACAGGGTAAGGACCCGTGTGAAGTTGAGATTGAGATCTGATACTTGAGATTGAGATCATATGAAATCAACACTTTAATGTTCAAGACAGTGCTGAATAGAAACAAAAAGCATAATAGAGTCGAATAAGAACTGAATGCAAGATAGATATCGCTCGTATTATTGTAAGGGCATATTGTCATTGATGAAATGTAGGCCTATGGATCTACCAAACCAAGAAAGAAATATAAACGTTGATGAAAGGTACTTTTATTGCGGTGTATGTGAATATTGTATACCTTCTTTTGTTAAATTTCGAGTCTTTGTTATATGTTCGTTAGTTGAATAAAGTCGATACAACTCAGATGATCGCTCGATTCCAATAGAGATTGGACATTTAGGGGACCAAACGGCAACAATATCACATGCAAATACAATCATAACTAGATGAATGAGGTGCTCTTAATGAGAGCACATTTATCTGCAATCTTTTTCTTTCCAATATCTGAATATCATGTTTCATACCTTTAATGAGATTTTTTTCTCGATAACTAAAAGAATAAGATCCCATTTAATGTTCAATATTTGAAATGATCTGGAATAGGTCCATATGTAGGCAGAACATTTTGTAACGTTTTGTTATCAGCTATATAAAATAATTGAGTCACAAAATAGATGTATTAAATGAAACCTTAAGTTTCAATTATTTGCAGTAAGGCGAAGTGAGGTACTGCACACGACGAGTATTGATTATGTGTCACAGTACTTTTATATAGCGACCCTTGATTGATTACGTAAATGACGTGTGCAGTATAACTCGCACACCCCTTTAAATGAGCCAATTAGGAGCCAGGGATTCCGCTCAGTGGTTTCAGCAAGCCAAAGAAAACGACATTTTTATTTAGGGGTGGGTGTCTTAAAAATTAAATATTTTCTATAATATCATATATCAAACGTTATCGTAATATCCTATGCTCCACGTTCGATAGCTATTTTATGTTTATTTTTATAAATTGGGGTTTGTTATGATTCGTAACATATAGAAAATCGATTCACGGGAACAAATTCAATTTTGATCGGTTGATTGCAATATCTGCATATTTTCGTAAACGAAAATATTGCAGATAATAAGAACCAATTTTGTACTCTAAATGTATCAAGAGAACCTGTTATATTGAAATAGATTACATAACATTTAGTGCATGCCGAACGAATGATTAACTTAATTATTGTCTAGGAACTCGACAAAAGATTTGTTTCAAAGCAGATAAGAACATAATAATCAAAAGATATGCATTTAAAAAATTTTATCTTAAAAATAAAAATATTATTTAGAGATTAATATATATGATTTATTCTAACAATATCGTAAAACGTGTTAGTTATTTCTACTCATTAGAATAATACAAAATAATACTCTTCATATAAAACATCAATTCTAAAAAAAAAGTATTTTTTTTCCGGCAAATGAGCACATCATTAAATATATTTGCAATTATATATACATGTATATATTTTATTACTTATGATATTTAATTAAATATAAAAGCCACTTCGCTTAAGACGGAATTTCATGTTATGCTTTAACGAGATATGGATAAAATATTTTGAAATTAAATGTAAGTTATACTTCCATAGAAACAAAATGTAGTACGCGAAAATGAAGGATTGGGCAGTTTCACACTAGAGGTAAGTTCCTTATAAAACTATTTATTGCAAATATATATTCAAGTTATCTGTTAAGTTAATTTGATTGTATAAGGTTTAGTTACTAGTTTAATTTCGAGTTCGAGTTAATAAGACGTTGTTAAATAAGACTAATATATGGAAGAGGGGACTTAGAAAACAATCTCCAGTTAACCGATATTTCGAGTTAACCGTGCAAGAGTTAACGAAGCCCTACTGTTTGTGTAATTTAACATGTATTGAAAAGTTATAAACGAAATTCTCGTGAACCTTCTAAAATAAGTACATTCGCATGATGATAAACATTAAACAGATGATGGTAGGCATGTGAAAAAAAAAAAACTTATTAGCTAATCGAAATAATTATAAACAAATATGTTTAACGTGATTTGTTTTTGTTTTAAAGGCTCTTAATAAGATCCTTAAAAATATATATTTCATCGCATAAATCCAAATTGTTTTAATCGATACGGCTTGAAAACCTTGAAATCACTGTTGTCTTTTCTTGTACTTTTTGAAGTCTTGTCTGCACACCAAACCGCATGGTGACCCACATCCTGTTTGCGACGAATGCCGTGAAAAAGCCGGCCGACCACTTTGCACCAAAACCAACACGTGTAAATATTGTAAAAACCTCGATCGTGCCACGTGGCTGTACATTATGCTATCGCGGAAAAAACGCCAATATCGCGCTTGGCAGTCGAAAGTAAGGGAATCTGGAATTGATACGGGTATTCCGATTGCAAGACGCGATGTTGAAAACGAGGTCAAAAATGCAGTTCCACAAAAATCGGAAATAGCGATACCGATCGAAATATGCGGTGGTGAAAACGAGGTAAAAAATGCAGTTTCACAGACAACGGAAACAGCGATGCCGATCGAAATATGCGATGGTGAAAACAAGGTCAAAAATGCAGTTCCACAAACAACGGAAATAGCGGTGCCAATTGAAATATGCAATTGTGAAAACGAGGTAAAAAATGCAGTTCCAAAAACGACGGAAATAGCGATGCCGATTGAAATATGCGATGGTCAAAACGAGGCCAGAAATGTAGTTTCACAAACAACGGAAATAGCGATGCCGATCGAAATATGCGATGGTCAAAACGAGGTCAGAAATGCAGTTCCAAAAACGACGGAAATGGCGATGCCGATCGAAATATGCGATGGTCAAAACGAGGTCAGAAATGCAGTTCCAAAAACGACGGAAATAGCGATGCCGATCGAAATATGCGATGGTCAAAACGAGGCCAGAAATGCAGTTTCACAAACAACGGAAATAGCGATGACGATCGAAATATGCGATGGTGAAAACGAGGTCAAAAATGCAGTCCCACAAACAACGGAAATAGCGATGCCGATTGAAATATGCGATGTTGAAAACGAGGTCAAAAATGCAGATCCACAAACAACGGAAATATCGATGTCGATTGAAATATGCGATGTTGAAAACGAGGTCAAAAATGCAGATCCACAAACAACGGAAATAGCGATGCCGATTGAAATGTGCGATGTTGAAAACGAGGTCAAAAATGCAGATCCACAAACAACGGAAATATCGATGCCGATTGAAATATGCAATGTTGAAAACGAGGGCAATAATGTAGATCCACAAACAACGGAAATATCGATGCCGAATAAAAAACGCGATAGTCAAAACGAGGTCAGAAATGCAGTTCCACAAACACCGGAAAAAGCGATGCCGAATAAAAAACGCGATAGTCAAAAAGAAGCCAGAAATGTAGTTTCACAAACAACGGAAAAGGCAATGCCGGTCGAAATATGCGATGGTGAAAACGAGGTCAAAAATGCAGTGTCACAAACAACAGAAATAGTGATGCCGATTTAAATATGCGATGGTAAAAACGAGGTAAAAAATGCAGTTTCACAAACAACGGAAATAGTGATGCCGATTGAAATATGCGATGGTGAAAACGAGGTCAAAAATGCAGTTCCACAAACAACGGAAATAGCGATGCCGATTGAAATATGCGATGGTGAAAACGAGGTCAAAAATGCAGTTCCACAAACAACGGAAATAGCGATGCCGATTGAAATATGTGATGGTGAAAACGAGGTCAAAATGCAGTTTCACAAACAACGGAAATTGCGCCGATTGAAATATGCGATGATAAAAAACGAGGTCAAAAATGCTGTTTCACAAACAACTGAAATAGCGATGCCGATTGAAATATGTGATGGTGAAAACGAGATCAAAAATGCAGTTCCACAAACAACGGAAATAGCAATGCCGATTGAAATATGTGATGGTGAAAACGAGGTCAAAAATGCAGTTCCACAAACAACGGAAATAGCGATGCCGATCGAAATATGCGATGGTGAAAACGAGGTCAAAAATGCAGTTCCACAAACAACGGAAATAGCGATGCCGATTGAAATATGCGATGTTGAAAACGAGGTCATAAATGCAGTTCTACAAACAATGGAAATAACGAAGCCGATTTTAATACCTAAAAGTCAAAACGAAGCCAGAAATCCAGTACCACAATCACCGGAAATTGCGATGCCGAATTTAATTTGCGATGGGCAGAGCGAGGTCATAAATACAGCTCCACAAACAATTGATATAGGGGGCGCTAGTATCGCAGTAGGAGACAAGCAGAAACGGGAAATAAAGAAAAAGCACTACATAATTTTAACGCAGGCGAATATTCACATCTTAGCACTGGAACCAATAGTGTGGCATCCTCGGAACGATTCGATGTTGTCTCCAAGGAAACGCCAACTAGGAATGGTGCTCCTAGTATTCATGCAAATTCATCCCATCAAACGCATCAAGATATGGAACATCAAGAAACCAAATCTGGGGCTAATCGTGCAAGGGGAAGCGTCAGCGGCTTGCGGTAGTGTCAAATGAAACGCCAACTAAGAATGGTGACACTATCACGCATGCAAATCCATCCCTTAAAATATCACGCTTGGCTTCACCTTAGCTTAAACTGTAAATTGTAGAGCTTCAGAAATTAATGTGTTTTAGCTTTTCGCTTTTCTGCCATGTTGTTTTTTAATTTTGCTAAATAAAATTGCAATATTATATATTATTTCTCTCTTAACCTTATCATAGTTAGGCTAATGTTATCATCAAACAAATCATTTTTATTTCGATAAGTGTAGCTACATGGGCGAATATGAGCCGTCGATTATAGGGATGAAGCACACCTGGCCGTTTGTAAACCTGATTAAAAATTATGGAAATGTGATTGCAAAGCAATTTCATTAATTGTTTGGATTTTGCTGAACGGTATTTGACTCAAATATTTTACCTGATATGGATGCAATGCTACAACATTTCATGTATATGAGTGTTATATTTTCATAGAAATATTATAGAACGCACGCAAATGGATAAGACAGCCTCCTGATAAGCGGTGAGTTTATTATTTTAATTTTTATTTGAAAGTTAAAGCAAATTATATATATTTAAATGTCCAGATTTGGTAGTGAATAGTAATTTATTTAGAAGATTTACTTATTCTCAAGTAATCATATAAGCGTTAATCTTAAAAGCGTTAAGCCCACCCCCTCTTGCAATCAAATAAGTAAACATCGATCACATTTCTGAAACATTCTTGTTACAGGAGTGTCTTCTGCTCCTAACCTAGAACATTCCATGGTGCAAGAAACCTTGTATGCCTGAGAAAAGAATGAACAAAAAATGCTCCAAGAAGACTTTCTAGAGAACGAAATCATCATGATTTGATATTTAGAATAACATAGATATAGATATTTAAGAATAACATATCAACAAAGTTCTAATTAACAAGAAGATCATTTTTGCATTATTGATCAACTTACGAATATTACGAAAAATACTAAAAACTATATGATTTGAAATAGAAACGTTTCTTTAAGATTAAGCTAATGAAAATGTACGGGAATACTGTAATAAAATCGAGTGAAAGTAATATTTCTTTTCTTTGATAACAGTCTTAAAATATGAATTAAATATCTAAATATTCAATGCTCAATTAAAAGATCTTTCGGGGCATCATCGTTTCATATTTTCTCAGGCTACATGGCTATACTCAATGAATTATACACTGGATTAAAAATGTTAAAGCACAACTACCCATTCCTCCTTCCAAAACTCTTTCTCCATATGTATGGTCATAAGGTTCTCCCTACAAGTCGAACCCAATTCTCAAAACAAAATCGATAAAGGTTTAAAATATGAACTTTTCAAAATAGGTGTCCGTTAGCAAAATCTGTTTCACTCATTAGCTCATTCAACAAATATATAACTACATTTTAATTTTTACCTATTTCAGAGATCATGCCTGCACATCAAGCCTCGTGGCGATCCCCATCCAATATGCGACACATGCCGCGAAAAAGCCGGTCAACCCCTATGTACTGCCACCAAAACCTGCAAATACTGCAAAGACCTCGATAGTGCCACATGGCTTGACATTCTGCTGTCGCGCAAAAAGCGTCAATATCGCGCATGGCAGTCGAAAGTACGAGAATCGGGCGCGGATGCGACAAGGCCCATTGAGATTCGTGATGATGAAAACGAGGCTACAACGATCGCGCATGCGCAAAAAACACAGGGAAGTCCGATACGTAAACAGGCGGCGTCGTCGAAAGGAGGAGCGAGTGCTATTTCTGAGGTGGAGGCACCGCAAAGCTCGGATGGCCTGTTGCTCCTAATGGATTGTGAATCGATCGAAGATGAGGTAAATACCATTGGATCATTTTGTGCTTTTGTCGGGATTTTTCTTTACAAACCTAAGCTTTATAAAGCCCTGTATTTATCTATGATATATGAGAAAAACCACTAAATATTGTCGCTGGACGTTCGTATGATCAATTACTTCAATCAGATTTTTACTAAATTTGATTCAATAGTGTGTTTGTTTCATGTCTTCATGTGGTAATATGGTACAATGAATAATACATGTAAATAAAATGTATATGGTGAACTGTTTTTCTCCCCATTATCAGGTAGCCAACTGCGGCCACAAGAAATCCGGCGGCGATCCGCACCCGCTCTGCCTGGCGTGCCACGAAAAGACCAACACGCCTCTCTGCACGCCCGACAAAACGTGCACGCTCTGCACGGACCTAGATGAAGACACGTGGCGACGCATGCTGCGACAGCGCCGGGATCGAGAAATGCGCACGCGCAATCGCGAAATGATGGAAACGTCTCCGGTGATACAAACGACGCGGTTGAGAGGCGGAAGGCGGAGTGATGTGTGGGCGGAGGAAGAAAAAGAGGTCGGCGCTGATACGGATGCGAAGGATGTGCGTGATAAGAAGAGCGATGGAGCAAAGCGTAATGATGATGATGGCAGCAATAAAAGGAGCGATAAAGACAAGGAACCTGATAAAGATGAGAAGAAAGGAAATGGGTCCTCGACGGATGTCGTCTTAACGCGCCTGCGAGAGCGGAAGCAGGTCGGGGTTACAGTGAAAGCAAATCCGACTGGCCATAACGAACAACAAGGGAACATCCTAACCGAAAGCGAATCTCTGGCTCAATCAAGGCGGCTGCGAGAACGGAAACAGACCGAAGCAACAAAAACGACCGATTACAACAAACAAGGACAGATCTTGACCGAAAAAGAGGTTCTTGGTCGATTAAGTCGTCTTCGGGAACGTCACAAGAGCAGTAATAAAGATAATGTCAAGAAACAACAGGTGTCATTGAAAGCAAGCGTTGACCTTACTGCTTTGGCGTCACTGGGAGATTATGACACAGATAGCGCGCCTGAAAATGATGGGGGCGATGATGATGCCTTTGAAAAAGATACAGATGCGATTGAAATGAACAATGATCAGGTTAGTTGTATTTCAATATTTGTTAGAAAAATATAGAATTAGAACATATTTTGGACAGTTTCATTTAGTAATATCTGTTTTGATGGATTAATTGTTACGTGATTTTCAAAAAAGAGTTAATGAAAGAATAACGTGAAATTGGTCAACATTTTTAATTAAGAAAATGCAGTGGCTTGGTTTTCCTGTTATGTTGAACTAAAGCGATGATTCGGCTTATCCGTATTCGGTTTAGTGATGGTCCACTGTACTTATATCTTGATATTTATCTATCCATAAAACAGGAGCGCGATTGCGGTCACCGAAAACCCGTGGGCGACCCGCACCCCTTATGCCATGAGTGCACTATAAAAGCCAACAAACCTGTATGTCGCCCAAGCAACACGTGTGCCTTATGCAAAGACCTTGACCCTGACACGTGGTTACGCATCCTTCTCGCACGTGAAAAATACAAACGGAGGAGCTCCTTGAGCGCTGAACAACAGGAAATGGAGGGAACCAGTAAAATCCGCGGTGGTTTGAGACGATCGAGTCTTCAGAGTGAAACTTCAATTTCAAGCGGCGGCGCAGATATGGTCGATTCGGCATCGCATAGTGTAGGAAAGAGACGAAGTACGCGGTTAAGCAGCAGCGGCGGGAATAGTGAGGCATCGGTGTCTCTAACCATAGGTGATGACGAAATCATCACCCCAACTCGCCAAAGTGCTAGAATCAGGACTGCACATAGTGTGCCAAAGCCAACGAGCCATGATCAGGACAAGTCGCAAGGCCAGGGAAAGTCAGAGACTGTGTCGTCAATAAGGAGAAGCCTTCAACTTGCTGGGGTAGATGACCAGCAAAACGCCGCCGGAGGGTCATTCAGTGCATTAACGATGAAATTCAAGCAACCGATGGTTTCCATTCTAAAACTGCCTTTGAGGATACCGGACGGAAATGATAAGGTGAGTTATTTATAGATCTGGACCCGTATTCTCCGCTTAAACCTTAAATTCACAGTTTTTCCCCTCTACATTGGTTTTAAGGATAAGGTTTAGCTTGAGAGGAGCGGAGAATATGGGCCCAGGACCGATATTCTTCGCTTCACCTCAAAATACACCCATTGATTTACGTGACACACTTAGCATAAGATTAAGGAAAGCGGAGAATATCTTTCATGCTTAATGATTAAGTTGTAGAAAATGTTCATTCAGTCTCTGAATGCATTTAAGTTAAGTTCTTAAATACAACTGCGGTTTATTGCGTTTCATAAGAATGTGTGAGTTATTAAACCAGCAAAAAAGAATAAAAAACGTTTATCGACGAAACTTGCCCTAATTTAATCCTGTATTCTTGATTTGTAATAATTCTTATTATAATAATGGAACATGCATGCTTACTCTAAATTATTTTCCCTCATTCAGAATAATGCCAACTATTCCATATCCTTCCATTCCCCCACAGGAGAAAAAAGTACCGAGCGAATGCGACCATCGCAAAAGCCACGGAGATCCCCATCCACTGTGTGAACCCTGCCTCGAGAAATACAATCTTCCCTTATGCACTAAAAATGAACCATGCGAACTGTGTCGCGATCAGGACGCACACTACTGGAAACGAAAAGCCGGGGCACGTAAGAAACGCGCATGGATGCGTCGGCAAAGCGGTTCTACAAAAGAGACGGCGGCAAATTCTATTCAAGACGACGAGATTGATCTTGAATACCCAGGAAGTGATCTGGATGATACAAACGGGGAGGGCGTTTTGGATGTGGAAATAGAACCGGAATCCAAACAAGGCATCGTCACCTTCGATGACGCGATAAAGCAGCTGGAAACTGCGAATTTATGCGATGAGGTAATCATTTCGTTTTATGTGGCGCGGTAATAAGATGAGGTTTTAATGTTGGGTGCTTATATCCCAATGGTTCTCATAAGGAGCAGCTATCATTAACGTTTGTAAATAGTTTCGTCTAGCACTTGTTTAGTATCAAAAATCGCATGATTTGTTAATGAAATATGCAGGATTGCTAAATGTCACCTGACTTGTAAAGCGCTCAAAACCAATCATCGCAGACAAATATAGCATTTATAATAAAGACCTTGTACAAACGATTTAACGAAATGTTTTACAGGAACCACCAAGCAAATGCAACCATCGCATAAGAAGTCGGGGAGATCCACATCCACTGTGTGAGATTTGTCGTGAGAAGTACGGCCTACCCTTATGTACCCAAGAGAATCCATGCCATCTGTGCCACGATATGGAACCTCAATATTGGCGCCTTTTAATGGCGGCACGTCGTAAGCGCCAGGCCTTTAAAGAAGCGAAGAAATTAGCAAGCGAGAAAAAAATGCAGCAAGACGATAATGAATCTGAAAACACGGATACTGAAATGGAACTGGAGGTATTTATTCCGTTTTTCTTTTCAGCCTTTAGCCACCCGATTTACTACTTCTGTGTGGATCTGTTCACCCGAAAGTGGTGCATGTTTCACCATGATGTCATACCATGTATTTGCTTTAGGTTATTTACTCTACTATAGTTTGTAAAAAGTAATTTCTCGTTATGATCATTTGATCATGATGCATATATGTTGTATAAGCCGTTGAAAAAAATCATTGATTTATGAATGAGTCCTTTTAATTCAGAATTTGACATCCGAAATATTATTATGACCAATGATATTGCAGAAGCCACCAAAGAAATGCAACCATAAGGGAGTTCGAGGAGACCCACATCCACTATGTGATAGATGTCGTGTCAAGTACGGTCTACCGCTATGTACGAAAAACA
>LQRL01026130.1:1253-11874 GCA_001703475.1 Hydroides elegans
GGCTTTTCAAAAACAAAACATTAAATCATGTTGAATATGATAGCTCTCTGGTGTCTACTCTTTTCAAACATCAACTGATTACCTATTGATCCATATATTGTTATTATGTTTTGCAAAATGTTTTGTGATTCAAGATGTTTAATAGATATAAACACTTCAATGGAGCACTCTCTTTTTCAAACGACACATGTTTTTATTCACGATCTTAAAGCTGAGAACTGCTTGAAGTATGTGATTTACGTCCATCATTTTTATCTTAAGATATTAACACATTTTTATAGGTGTCGATATTGATATGCATAATCAAAATATTATTTTTTCTATGTTTTCTGATAAATATTTAACTGAAACACAATACATGTAGTTGCTAAAATATCAATATTTGTTCAGTTAATTTTTTTTTAGCATATCAATAACCATATAAACCTGGCACCAAAATGTACAATACTTCATGTAATTGCTTTTTCTGTGTTTAACTTTTTTTGTGTTGCAGTCAATAAAAAGAAATGTGCATATTTTTATCAATTTTTAAATCAATCAATACCTTATTGAGTTAAAACCCCCTTTCACCAACCTTTCACTGAATCCCTTCGACTTGAGCCACAGCTGCACATCCTTATGCCCAGAATCCTTCGTAATACAAAACTGCGTTACTGGCGCTTGCACCATCCCTTCACCCCTCACCGGTTGGTGCATCCCAGGCGCACCAATTTCTCCATATTGGTGCACCACAGACGCGCCCTGTTCGTGATATTGGTGCATTGGTGCACCGCCTGGTTGCGACGGTGGCGCCGGTTGGTCCAAGGCGGCGACCAACGGAGGTTTGTTTTTGTTGCTTTGTCGCTTGTGGATGGTTTTGATCAGTTCCGAATGGAGGTCGGATTTGGTAGAAGATATGCTGGCTGCAAAGTTATATAAGGGAGATGGGAGGAGGACTTTGTATAAAATGATATATAAACCATGATTGTACATTCAATTATCGTTACACGTCTATTTTTTACTTTATCAGACGCCATTTATAGCTGGTTTTCGAACTACTAATTGCTATATTCATATAGATTGAAACATCAAATAGTTGTAGTGGGAAATAAGGTTTATCTACATTAGAGAAGAACACCTTAAGGACGTGATAGAATAAATCCTAATGTAGTAAACATGCCAATTCTAAAAACCGTTTTGCTGCATTTAATATGTTTTAATAGAGAATTGCGTCATGGCAAAATAGGGTAATTAGGGTACTATAGCATGCAATGGTTTTACTTACTATTCAATGCTTGTTTCTTAGTACGAATAATGTCATCGTTGTAAGAGTTTTAAATGTCAAATATAATTAACTTGAATTTTCACTTCAAAAAGCGATTTAGAATTCTGATAACTTTTATTTGACTCCTAAATTTCTATTAGATGTGGACTTTCAAATTCTCATCACATCGATAGAGAGCTAAATCTCCGATTATTTTATAAATTTCGATTTGTATTTTGAGCGCTTCTTCAAACAGTTGATTGGTTGCGGGATGGTGTGCATGTATATAGTTTCGCTTAAAGACATATAAAATACAGTTCATATAAAATAATTCTCATTTATTGCAAAAACTTCTCTAATCTCGACTACAATGGCTTAGCCTGTTAAAGAACTAGATAATCAAAATGATATATATTCTATGTTACAAATGCAACTCGTTAGAAAAATGGAAATAACTCGGTATATACTGTAATGACAATTTTTTTTTGACAAAATGTATCGCAAAAAATGTTGGAATGTTGAGTGAACATTTATTTCCATCAAAGGGTAACACCAAAGAAACAAGGAATACAACCTTTTGCTTTTCTAACATTGAAAAGTTTAATTACCGGGTTCAACACAACACTACTGTTCGTCAATTTATCTAAAGCTAGGCCCGTTTAACTATGTCTTAACAAACGAAATGATTCAACGAAAGTTTCAACTAAACCTTACAGATATATTCTTAATATATACATAATAAACATTCTTAAATATCAAAAGACTTATATTGTTCAAATGGCAGCTACAGTATACACATTAGATATTATTTAAGTTAACATGAGGGTACATTAAACACATTTACATCAAATAGAATTTTAGTAAAAATCGGCCTTACTGCGAACTTTTAAATTGTGACCATATTTGACGCCGATACTCAATAAACTATATTTTTATGGATGGCATGGAATGTTTAAAGTTTAACATCCAACAACTAACCAAGTATGAATAAATTAACATCAATTATTAGTATTTTTAGAAATCATATTCTATAAAACTGTTAGGTGTATACATAAATATAAACAAGAAAAGTTGTTATGCCATATATCACAGAATATAAAATTAACAAATCGAAAATCTATAAACTTTGGAAAGCTAGGAAAAAATGGAATGTATATTTAGTATGGTCGATTTCGTAGTAAATTTATAATACAACACATGCATCGCAATCTGATATGTTTTATTACCAATAAGGGAATGTGATGTATGATCATCTCACATGAGGAAGGCCATTAATTGTGTATATAGCTCCATCGAAACATTTGAAATAACTTCTGAAATTTCATGTAATACCAGGTCCCCCTAGACCTAAAAATCGAGAAACACATAACGTGCTATAACTGATACATGCTTTCAGGACCATGAACCACCTAATAATAGAAATAACCAATGATAACGTAGAGTGTTATATATCGACGACCTTCTACAAAAATAGTGGCTGTCACAAAAATTATAGCCAATATTTTTTGGTCCTCCCAAAAAGCACCCAAACTATGAAATCACATTAAACACCAAGACATATGGATAAACTAGCGTATACAGATATTTGCACCATGATACCACGAATGGGATTTTAGGAAGGGGGTTCAATATGCATGGACATTGCTACATGCTCCCACTATCAGCTAACCAATCAGAGCTAACCTTTTGGATTGGCCGCCATTTTGTTAGATTGTGTCATGTGATGTGGTGTTTCGAATGGCGTCCTTCCATCCGGAACGACACGTGACATGTTAGTAGGCTACAAAATCAGCAGTTTTTTTTAAAGTTATCAGTGTTTAGTTATTAGAAGAATACAACAAAAGAAAATTTTAAGTTTTTTATGCACAAAGTTTATGTTGTTATCCAGTCTTGTAAACAGTGTTTCCTTATTTATGGAAAACATCTATCTGAATTTGTCCTTCGGTTTTCTATATTACTTTAAATCATACTTCATATCATATCGCATACATAAATATCAAAATAGACCTTAAAGTAAGACTGATAACTGGTACACATATAAAATTACATCGAGACATTTATATAAAGTTTTTAGCACCAATTATCAATCATCTTAAATAGCAAATTAACAACTTTCAAGAAATTGATACTTAACGAGACAACACTTTGGCGTTTAACATTGAGACAGCATCTGGCATAGGGGGTTACACTAACAATGAACAATGTATATTATTTGAAAAATAGGGTTATTCTGTATATATTCCGTAAAACATATGCAATGGAATGCTTTCTAAATATACATATTTAACAGTCTGCTATATATCTATACATGTACATACAGTTTGTATAAATATCAAAGTCGATTTGCAAATAAATCTTACTGTTAAATACATGTTTATATTTGTATAAATTGTACAATACATTTCTACATAACATATCTAGATATCGCTTAACAAGTTACTTATTTACAAATTCATCAACAAACATTGCACTTCAAAATCAGTGTAGAAATAAATTCATTTAGAAAATTCAAACAAAACACCTTAGATATTTGTTTCATTAACTACATGGGACTTATCAACATTTTGGCTTATGATCAATATGAAATAAAGAAGCTGAACATGTTGTGTAACTTAAATAGCAAAGTAAATGTGTACCCTTCCACATCTCTCTAGTCTAGCTGTCCATATGATAGTTGTTCATAGATAAACACATAAACACATTATATCTAAACTACATTTTGTGAAAATGGGTGTGCTCCATTGAATCGTAAATGTAATAAAATATTGAACGACAATAAAATTGAAAGATAGTCTCGTTATAAATAGACATAGATGTTTTTAAACCAAATCATTTTCGTACAGCGTTAGCCTTTATATCAGGCGCGGATTTAGAGGGGGGCGCACCCGGCGCACGCCCCCCTGTTCGCTCTTATATGTAAGACAAAAAAAAAAATTGCGCCCCCCGGTTCAGCCTGATAATTTATACTGTTGCGCCCCCAGGTTCAATATTTTCTGGATCCGCGCCTGTATATTGTATAGTTTGCTTAAATAAAAATTAAGAGTTTAAACACTATGTGATCACTTATAAATATAGTTTCCTTGACCACAAAGTCGGATGCATAGTTTATTCTAAAACCATGAATGGCGGGAAAATCGTAACAATCAGACGATAACACAAAGGTTCCAGATCACATGATCAACATCTAATCCAATCACCTGACAGCAAAAAGATCTAGGCACGTCAACACATCAAATGAGTTCTACACATCCAGGTGCGTCAGAAAAACAAAAGGTCACATTGCCGCAAAACATGTCACGTGACACATTTGATACAGGTCATGTGACATGAATAATATGATCACGTGACACTTGCTGCAATGCCACGTGATTCGAATGTCAACGTCACGTGATCCCTAACGTTATCATGTGACACATATGTGTAGAGCCCCTTGTTTATTGTCGCACCGTTTCGTCGTAGGCAGTGAGGATGGTGTAGGGAGCATGACCTTCCTCTCCCCGTGCATTCCTCAACTTCCACCAGTTGCGTGAGTCATCTAGCACCTGTAGAAAAGGGAGTCAAAGAGAGGTCATGCAAAGGAGGTCAGGTCAAAGTTGAGCCAATATTGAAAGAGGGTGAGAGGGAGAACCTTTGTCTTTTCAAGGTTTATAAATTTCGTTATTTTGTATTTTTTGTTTTGGTGCATTACGTTGCAAGAATTGATATAGAAAATCTTTGCGTAGAAGTTAGATTATAGAATTTAATTGAATTGAGAAGAATACATGCTTTTTTCAAAGGTTGTATGAAATTACCAGGCTTACAAGATCCTATCATTTATACTCTCCAATCCCCATGCTTTTTTTGACAATGATTCTACTGAATAAAGCCTTTTAAAACTAAGCTTTTCAAAAATACATCTTAACATTAAGCTAACTCATGCATTGCATATATCTCTACCTTAGCCCCTACGAATGTATCAACGTTTTAAATTTAAGAATAATTTTACCTCAAGAATTTCGCCCTTTTGGACAGTGAGCTCCTTGTTGTTTCGGCCTTGTCGTTGGTGAGTCACTTCGTAGATTCTGCGCAAAAACAAAAATATAACTTATTAATAGATAACCCCAATAAAATGAATTAAATAATTTTATACACATAATCTGTATAGGCCTATATAAAATACACATTTTTAAAAAATATAATCTTCATCAACGGATTTCTTATACACTAAACATGAAACCAAATTTAAGTATATGTTTTACGACATTGATACTCTTTCATTTATTATCATTTAATCTTCAATAATATGACATTGATTTACACCAAACACATGGAGCTTCGATAAAGATTTAGCATGTATCAGTGAAAATGATAAACCATCTAACATGGATTAAGTTGAATAGTGTTGTACAGATAAAACTGATACTGGGTATGATTTCAAGGCATTATCTTACATAGATTCTGTGATATTGTTCTTTAATCTGATAAATAACTCACTCAATCTGATCATGAATTAATGATCTTATCTAACAATACATGTTTATTAACATACATTTAGATACATTTTTTGAAAGGTTAGAGTTTAAATACATGTATTTGAGTATCATATGGAAATACAGCAAACGTCTTTTAAAGTACATATACGGTACATGTATTTTTTATGCATATGACCTTAAGGGACTTGACATTGAACTTGATATTCAATAAAAATCTCGTAGTTGGTGCAAAATCGACCGTATATATTAGCTAACGAGTAAGACATCGCTTAAAAGCAGACAATAATTTGACTTGATGAATGGGCACAACTTCACAAAGCAAAATATCTGTGGGCGGAGTGTCGCTAAAATGTGTCCTTGAAATTGTCATAAGTATGCACTAACATCACTCCCTTATATTCGAATCTAAATCTTTAGTAATGTAACAAAGTGTTAAATCATTTCGATCCCTTGGCTTTGGTGCAGCGTATATAAAGCCTAAGGCTTGATAAGCTTTAGATTTTGTAATCAAAGTGATAAAATTCGAATGTATACTATTTTGGGATCTTAAATTATCAATACAAAATATCTTGGTGAGCATTGAATAATGAGGGGTTGGGAGGGGGGATGGGGCGGGTAAGTTCGGGTTGCAAGTGTGGAGCGGTCAACCCAGTGGATTTTTTTTTCAGAAACAAACAATTGGTTCCGAAGTTCAGCTAATTTATTATTTAGAGTAAGGCTAAGAAATGTAAAAAAAATGCCTTAACTCACTTGGCTCCCCTGGCCCTCAGTTGCCTGATAAATGACGGTTTGGAACGAGGAGGACTGGGGGTTATGGGGTGGGGACGGAATATATTTAAATATTTTACTCACTTGGCTCCCTTGGCCCTCAGTTGTCGGATGAAGTCGTGTTGCGGGTCATTCGACTGTGGCGCCCTCTGTTGGTTGGATGACGAGCGCTGGTCGTCGTAGCTGTACTGGTCCCTGTTGGGAGAAAAATACATGGAGAACATGGTTAATTGATTGATTAATAAAATTATATCATTATTATATTATTATAATTAAAATATTATTTATATAAAACTTGGTTGTCGTAGCTGTACTGGTCCCTGGAGGAAGAAAACATATCGTATGTGGTTCATGGATTTGCATATATTTTTTTAAACCATTAATCCCTGGTGGAAGAAACAATAAGGTAGAGGTTGTCAATGGATTTACATATATTATTGGATTTGGTTATACCCGACATTGAAATTATGTGTTTGACAAGATGCAACATAAATGATGTAAAGCACATACGTTTTGTCAGAAACACATTCATTTCTTCCCTGTTCTTCCATCCATAATATACATTATAATCGCGGATCATTCAAAAACTCCTCTTAATAACTGCCTAAAAACTTAACAATTTTAATTCTAATTTGATATGAAGGCATTTTAATTAGATATAGGGCATTTTAAAAAATCAAAACTTGACCTTTAGATATAACAGTCTATATAACTTGTTTCGAGTAAAAACTGAAAACTTGAACTTGCACGATGCAACAAATGATTTCATGAATAAATCCGAAAAAAATATCACATTATATTTTCTATTTTTTTTATACGCAACTTAAGGAACTTAATCCTATTCTATCAATTATTCTGATTTTATTTTGTTATATGTTCGAATCAGTGATATACGCACTTCCACCTGATAACCTTGTTCATCAACACGTTCTTTCCCCTTTGGCGACTCATATTACACGTGCAATAGTTCTGTCGTTTACTCAACAATTTCTCCTTCGGGGGCGGAGGCATGAGTCTTTGTTTCTCCTCTATTAACGACTTATGCATAAACGAGTCTCGTAATCCCGTGATCCCTTCATCGGGTAACATGTGTTTCTCAAGACACGCGGGACACTTGTACATGTCGTATTTCTTTGTTAGTTTGATGTGCTTTGAGATGCAGCCATTGCAGAACACGTGGAGGCAGGGCAGGGCCTTAGGGTTGTGCAAAGTGTCCGCGCAAATCGCGCATTCCAAGATGTGCTCGTTGACGAATTTCAGGAATTTCTTCTCGGCAGCTAGAGTAGCCATTTTGTTGTTGCTTTGTTTTCACACCAACTTATGTGTTTTGTTTTGTTTAACTATCCTTTGGCATAAATTGTTTTATCTATCCATCAATTATAGACCATGCGGTTTCATTCGCAGAAGTTTAACGCTCAGTTGTTTCTACTTATTTGTTATCACTTTTATTTAGATAACATAGCTATTTTTGCGTATTTCTTTTCCGATATTGCAAACATTTTTATTTACATTTTCTACTGGTTCAATCCAATCGATTGTTGAAAATGATTTAATTTCTAATTTTAATCACAATATTAGGTATTCAAATCATTGCATTAAATAAAATAAAATATATCAATTTAAAGTCTAATCTTTCACAATGAAAATGTCCTTTTTGTTCTTCTTTTAAAAATCAGTTTATTTACTTGTCCATCTCCCAAATCTTAAACAATAGTCCTCAATCTCTTGATTTGATTCTCATCAGCCTTTTTTGCTTTTCTACTTGCCCCAAGAAGTGCTACGCTTTTTATTGCGTTTTCTTATCACCCATACAGCCAGCCAAGCAAATGCGAGAAGATGCTTAGCGAGTGTCCTTATTCTAAAAATAGATCATATGACGCGACTAAAAAATATCTTCCTGTTTTGCTTAAAAAATATGAAGTGACTAACAAGTGCTATTTTCGCTAACAGTGTTTGGGTCAAGCAATGGACCAAAGTCTACTGTTAATCAACGATAACACACTGTATGAAAGCGTCAACATTCTAAGTTGATTCTTATTTTCTTTCTCTTCTTTTTTTAACATGTTGACATACTTGTTAACACTCTTATAATGCGACTTGTTGCTTTATTTGAAAGGAGCATAGTGCTGGATATTTCTGAAGCATCTTGTCAAACACAAAAAGAGCAAGCTGGCGACTGGAGGGGGGATTAAGAGGTGTCACTTTAATTGGTGTCGGTGTTTAGCAAAGTGCTCTTTACAAGTTGGTTTGAAATGTATTGATAAATAATGATGCATCTTCTAAGTGTTATTTTTATTAGCTGTTTAGGGAAAAAAAATCATCAAAAGCACATGTTGAAGTGCGTGAGTATAAAGATTGGCGTCTTTGAGATTCAAAAATAGTATATTGCAAACAACACCTGATTATATGTTCTAACTTTAAAAGAAAAGTATACATTTTTAGGTGCGCGGGCAAAAGCCCCGTAGGGCAGAAGCCCCGCGATTTTGGCAGCTAGGGCGAAAGCCCCGCGATTTCAAAAATAAATTTTATTATTTTTTATTTCGATAAGCGCAAATATTTTTTGTTTTATGGCTTTGAATAATTATTATTATTGAACGAATGCACTATAGAAATGTTGAATTCGCATCGCTGATTGCAATGATCGAGTTAATGTTGTAATCAATAGCGAACATTTTAAATCCATACAAACATCCAGCTAATCCGATTATTTAAATAACAGGGTCGTTTAATGAGATCATGTATTTGAGTCGTGAGTAGTTGCACTTATAATTTTGGTTTGCTTGAATAAAAATAAATCATCGATATATTTATTACATTATGAAAACGTGTACGTTAAAGTATCGCGGGGCTTTCGCCCTAGCTGCAAAAATCGCGGGGCTTCTGCCCTACGGGGCTTTTGCCCTACAACCACATTTTTAACTGTATTTGAATGATTACCAAATTTTTTTCTGACCTAAAGAGCTCTAGAAAGCAATACCGTTATATATTACAGTCAAAAGACCTTTCCATATAAATTATTTTGGTCGAGAACTTATAAACCGATTACAAAATAATGTACTTTCATATTGCAAAATTGACATTATGACATAATAGCAATAACATCGATGATAAAATCCGATTAATCGACCGAGCGGTCAAGCAAAAACATTACAATCGATCCACTTAAACGATAATGGATTTAGTCATATACATTTTCGATTAAGATATTGGATTTTAGTTAAAAACACTTTTTTGTATGACATTTCGAAATATGGCTTCTTGACATTAATGGATAGTCCTTGAAAGAGAAGTGAAGTGTCGGTCATTTCTTAATGGGAAATAACTGTGGTTTTAGCAAAATGAAACAACGATGACCATTCGAAAATGCTGGGTCATCATTTATATAGTAAGGACATTAAAGTGGATCAACACCGGCAAACATGGAGTCGAAAAATATGACGATGATGAAATATTTTACCGAAAAGTGTCATTCGAGTATAGTAGCTACATGAATTATATTTCGGTTGATACTTTTTTAAATTCAAATATTGGGCAAAATTAAAGTTTTGAATGGTAAACAAATGTTTTAATATAGTTCAACATTTGACGAAATTCATCTAACCATTTTTATTCAATCATGTGATTTATCGATTTGCATTCACCATTGATTTCTTTTAAATTGATGATTTAAAAAAAGAAGTGGTTTTTAAACATATTGTGGCACATGTCAACTTTTATGTCTACCCATTTGTCCAACCTTTTACAATTGTAGTACATGTATTAAAACATCATCGTTGCAAATTAATCCGATTAATAACTTGCAGATGTGGTAACATCCGTAATGACTTGGTCACAAAACTAGATTGCAATTATAACCATAGTATTACTTTTTTAAAACTAGAGGCTAAAGGCCTTCGATCCCCCGTGAACTGTCAATAGTTATTTGATTAAGCATGGTCAGCATGGAATAAACATGGGCACCAAAGATGCAAAGTCCCAAGCCTATGCAATATATATTATTTATCAATACTATAAGCAAATTTAAAATAGAAGGTGGTATTTTTTTTGTCTTTCTTGCAACGTCTTTCCTATAACGTCTATCTCACCACGGCTTTCTCACACTATTTCACAAAACGTTTTTCTCACAACGTTTTTCTTC
>LQRL01026135.1:7558-23877 GCA_001703475.1 Hydroides elegans
GTTTAACTTTTAAGACACCCACCCTTAAATTTAAATGTCATTTTTCTTCGCCTTGCTGAAACCACTGAGAGGAATCCCTGGCCCCTAATTGGCTCAATGACAGGGGTGTGTCACTTATACTGCACACGTCATTGACGTCATCAATCAAGGCTCGCTATATAAAAGCACTGTGACACATAATCGATACTCGTCGTGTCCAGTACCTCACTTCGCTTTGAAGCGAATTATTGAGACTTTATGTTTTAATGAAATATGACATCTATATTGTGACTATATTGTGACTATATTGTGAATTTTTTGATAAACCTATAACAAAGTAGCTATGTATATTCTGCCTTTATATTGACCTTCAGCTAGATTATTTCAAATATTGAACATTAAATGGGATCTTATTCCATTAATTATCGGAAAAAAAAATTATGAAACATAATATTCAAATAAGGGGAAGAAAAAGATTGCAGATAATTGTGCTTTCTTTTTAGAAGCACACCATCTATCTAGTTCAATTTGAAATCGAATTAATTTTGAATATTTTGGAAGAGTATAGAAGGGTGTATCTGGAATTCGCGGGAATCTATAATTCGCGGACACGTGTTATTTGAGAATTACTTGAGACCGTGATCGTGTTTTGACTTGAGTGTGAAAGAAAACTGCTTTCTCAATGTATTCCTATGTATTAGATGTTTCTAAATATAAATAATTCTCGAGAAACATGTGTCCGCGAATTATAGATACCCGCAAATTCAATATACACCCGTCTATTGGTATTTTCCAATAAATGATGAAGTTACTAAATTAAAAGTAATACATTAGTGAATGACCAAAACTTATCTTTTTTTTCAACATTTCTCCATTCGGTCGAATTAATAAAGATATTATATATACATGTTAATTGTTTTTCATAAATCAAATACAAATACAGTGTAAATTGGAGAAATGTGTTTCACCCTTAGCGTTTGATTAACATTGAGATGCATCCTTGCAATAGCATCTGATCGGCACACACTCAAGTCAATAATGGATAATGAATAAATGATGGGTTACTCTACTTTGTATATATTTGCTTTACATATATGAAGTCTATATAGCTTTGAGCATCCTATATGTAAAGGTCGGCAGAGGGGCTATAATGGTGTCAATGCTTGTTTGAAAGCAGACGTAAAGCCCACTGGGGTAGCTATATATGCAGCAACCCAACCGGCAAGCCGTCAAATAACGTTTTGAAAACGGTCTCATTTTGTCTCATATGAACGTTTTCCTATCGTCGTTTCGTCAAAAACGCAGGAACCTATTCGTTAAAGGTTAAAAGGACGATTGTCAAAGTTTCTTGTGGTCCCCAAATGAGAACGTCTTTTCGACGTCATGTCTGAAAGTTATGTGGTACGGACGGCCGCATTTTCCCCTATGATAAGAAGGCGCTAAAGAATTATTGAAATGAGCAACTCGCCATACAACTCGCTTATATCAGCTTTTCAATGCCGACTAGGCAACGTTATACACATGAATTATTTTACTTGGTTGTTACTTAACCGGAAATATCACGTTTGGCAATATGCTAACATGAATAACAGGAATCCACTTCAAGTAATCAAGGTCTGTACGAGCTCATATCAAATGAAAATGATAATCCAAGAAGGTTCTGTCTTGATATATCTATTATTGAGCTCAGGAGATAAAACCCGTCCGTGTATCCAATGAGGTATCTTGAGTTAGTACTTAACTGTTTATTCAATCACTTTTAAGTGTTTATCGAGATTTGTTATCGCCATTTAATGCTAAGTAACGTAGCGATTGGAATAAGCCACTCCGTAAACGTTCTTCCGACATCGCATCGAATTGCGACGAAGAACGAACGGCACTTACCAACTAGTATATGATCTAAATGTATTTTGTTATAAAATCTAAATGTAAGATATTGTGTAGAAGATATCTTTTCTACTGTGGAATCCTAATCGAATACCACCGATTTTTGACGATAATAAAAAAAATGAAATGTCCTTTCAAAGTCCCCCATGCACTTTACATGGTGGACTTTTAGCCTCGAAACCGGGTCCCATTCCCAACATTGTGCATATTTAGGATAGGTGTGGATTCTTGCAATTTGGAATGTAGTTGCAGCTAGAGGACCTATATTTAGTCCAGTTGAAATAAATATGAAAGGACATTTCACTGTTTTATTATCGTTAAAAAACGGTGGTATTCGATTAGGATTCCACAGTAGGAACCATTTGACAAATAATAAGATAAAGCTTATAGTTGTGACTGTATTTTATATGTTATAATGTACTCTTATAGTATTTGATATTAGGGATTGGGTAAATGCTAGCTTTGGTTCGCAAATGGGGCTAATCAGAGAAAACATATATTATATAAACCTAGGAGATTTCGGCACTCTATATGAAATTTCTGTAAAAGATAAATTTCACAAAGTTATTAAATATAGTATATTTGTCGTAATGATGAAAATATATTAGGAACAGAAGAACAATTTAAGAATACTTTTAACATCTAGATTGTGTATTTGATAGCAAAAATCCATATTTTTAATCATTATTCAAAGTCTGGATTTAATGCTTCATAGTCTTCATCTTTATACAAAGCATCATATAAATACACAACAAAATTAAACGCCAAGAAGATACATATCGTTACCTATCGCCTTAGCCTAAACAACATCATATGAGCTCATTCGATATTTCGCCAAGGACCAATATACAATCATTATGGCTCATTAATCTACGTATTGTGACGTCAGCACTGACCGCAGTAAATTATTGGGCGGCGTGAGCCTGCCAAAATAGTTCGCTAATAGGCGATAAAATCAAAGGGTGAACGGTACATTGTCTTAATGCTAATGGTGGGTTGCAATGAGAATTTCGCCGTTTGACATGGAACGTATGTAAGACGTCGATTTTAGGCGTGACGTCGAATGAAAGTTTTCATTCAGTTGTCTGACTTATTAACGTCCTAAGGTAAAATGAAGTAAATGAAGTAAGAATGAAGTAAAATGCATGTCAAGTTTACGTCTAGCAACGTCGCGACGTTGAGAATATGTTCTTGACAAAAACAACGGAAACCCAGACAACTTTGATGAGGGCAAAACAATAGGAGCGTTATGACCTACGTCGCTCGATATAAAAAGTGTATTTACTTTTCGTTTGCATCAAGCAGTTAAAGGTAACTAAGATATACGAACGTATTAAATAAAACGGTTTACAAAATGGTGTTAAATACGGTACAATTATGAACGGTGTGCTCCTGAATTAGATACAGTAAAAACTATGCTTTGAATTGTTGCAATAAAACTGTGTGCGTATGAAAAATGATTATCAAGACATAACCGAATATTTAAAAAACTAACACTTTCTTAACTACAATCATATCAATTTCAATCTGTAGCGAGATTCAAAGAAGCGAGTTTGATGGTTTTCTCAGTGGGTTAAAATGAGGATCAATGAGAAAAAAGACGAAGACAACCAACAGTTTTAGAAATGAAACACCCATGTCAACTCCACAAGGAGCGAGGTAGGGAGCTGACCCACTCGGCAAAAACATTATTTTTGCGTCATATAATGGTTTATCTTTTTAGAACGTAGCATTTCCCCATGCCCATGCTTATAAAATGAGTTATATATATATAATATACGACTGCGGCAATCAAAACGCCATATAAGACGATGATTACATTTGCATTTTTAAACGCTGCTTGTTCGTGCTTTCCAACGTAATCCTTATTGGTAAGGTAAACGATTAATAGGTTAGCGATTATTTTTGCGACAAAACAAACATTGGGGAAAAATTCTGCGTTTTAAAATGCAAAGCACAACGCCCTTACGTTCATAGGCGCTCAAATAGTAACGTATTTTCCATACATATACGAGTATTGTCATTAAGGACGAAACATTGGCGAAAGTAGCTCGAGTCAATTAAATGAAATCGCATTAAGATCATGTCACTCTCAGATCGCCTTGAGTCCTGACGTTTATGAAATACGTCCGAATAACTTCCATATCTACCAAATGGAAACGTCTTTTTAACGTCTAGAAACCTCTTGCACTGCACGGTACATTGTGTAAAATGCGGCGAAAATAGCTCAAGTCAATTAAATGAAATCGCATTAAGGTCCTGTCACTCCCAGACACCGATCAATTCCTCTCGGAATCGGCGAGACATTGCGTGAATTCATTCTTCTCCAAGCCTGCGCATTTATCTAGTTGATTGACATTAATATGTCGATTATGTTGTGTGTCGAAAGTCAAACTGATGCTACGTATTTGGGAAATGTGTAATGTAAAACAAGCATTGTTTTCTCTTAATATTGGATATTCCGATCTATTTGAGAAAATGTACAATATCTATACATAACTCTCGAATCATGCTATACATAAAAGCATTCAACAATAACCGTCCAACTCGGGATTGGCGTCTTCAAGACATTTCTTTCCGTTCTGACACCGGGAGAATGTTCTGACTATTTAAGTCTTTCCTCCTGACGTCTGACATTGATTCTACGTTGGCGCAATAGTCACTCTACGTCCTCCTACATTAGTCCAAAATGAACGTTTTTTGGACGCTCCGAATTTTTCATTTGGGGCAAAATTAAGATGTCGTTTCAAGATCGAGGAAGTTTTACTGAATAGGTTGTGTCTCGTCAAATCGTAAATATGTGAACAACCCGCTCGGAAAATTTGGGTCACCGTGCCATCTTATCCGTATAGTGACATAAATGAGGTTTTATGGTTATCAAAATCGGATTAATATCCCTTCAGTAGTAATGCTAGTTGTTCCATAGTCATTGCTTTGCATAATAAAAGCAACGATTGACAATTCGATCGATATGCGAGTCGTTCCCCTAGCTTATAGTGCTGCTCAATGTTTTCCTTGTGGAAACAGGAAAAAAAACATATCCAGCTTAAAAACACTACGAACTTCTATTGTTTCCCTGTGAAGAATACGTTTGAAATACGATTAAAGGGAAATGCATGAGACACCTCCTGTGAAGACAGACCCTGAAGGTTCCTCAAAACTAGTTTGGTATTCCCGATCGAGATATTTCGCCAATGATAAATGACTTACACGAATTGATAAATCATCGGGTTGGATAACGTTGCTATTAATACCAGGCGTTAACCTACAAACGCAATCAACTTCTTATATGTGAATTGCTACATTGTAAACAAAGGTAGCTTCGATGACGGAGAGAACGTATATGAGTTGTAGGTGTTTGCATTTATTCATATATGCGCCATTTACAGTTTTTTTTACGATGGCGTTTTTTTAACCTTTCATTGCATACAGATCAACCATAAACGATAAACGCAAAAGCCTAAACACGGGTGACGTATGGCAATAAGGGGTTATGCATTAAAAGATGAGCATATCAACTGATGATTATACCCAAGGTTATCGTTCATACATTTGCAATGAAAGCTAGAAACGCGCATCAACATATAGTTACTATCCCCATAAGATAGTCTGGATAGTAGGCTTTATCCTTTCAATTAGCATCCTTAGAGCATCGCAACCTATGTTTGCCTCGTTTGTAATCATCAAAAAGGTAGGGAAAACCTATATATCCCAGATACAGTTACTCATTTTTCAATGAGCTGTAAAAACGATTGATTCATATCAAAGGAACCAAGAGTATTTTTAAATCAAATATATATTATGTAAGTGGTTTCTTTGGGACTGGTTCAGGCTTTTATAATGACATAGAGCAAATGATAGAAATTTTGTTTTCAGTATTCAACACAACTGTAGTTCATTTAGAGAAAATGTTGCATTCATTTTTGTTTTGCTGTAGAAATGCCAATTGCTTGCAGTTGTAATGTTATTTCTTATATTTCAACATCAGTTTCTTTTTATTTCTCCGTAAATGCCTTATATGTGACTTATTATTAATTTCATTTATCAGTTTATTATATCTGGAATGCATGATTATTTAGTGTGTACATGTATCGTGATAGCTAAATGTTATTACAAAATCAGGGAAGATTTGAAACATAGATGACTTTAAAATATGATTTAAAATACCCATTGCTATTTAAGCAGTTTTATTTTCTCTCGTCCAAAGAAAAACACAGAGTCAAAAATATAGTCAAACCCAGTTATTTCTCGATTGACCAAAAATCTAGGTTCGTTCTAGCAATTTTGTTATTTAGAGCAACGAGGGCTTTTAGGTTTGAAGCAATTGTAATTATAGCCGGAAAATATGACGTCAATAGTAGGAGGTATGTGCATTGAAAAATGGTGAGAAAACTCAATTTTACTATTTTCTAATTAAGATATAGATCATAAGTGTATCAAACTAATTTGATCGAAACTGCATTGTGTATCTCAAAGTTGTTTTACGGTTATTTTGGGCATTATAAGTAGATAAGAAATAAGTTAGAATATGTAAATTTAAAAAGGACAAGATGAATTTAACTTCAATCAAATCAAATCAATCCTCTTTCTGTGAAAGCTAAAGTCAAACGACGATACAATCAATGGGTAAGCATTTCACAAAACCTCATCCTACCCTATCCCCTACATCACATCCCCCACCCTCCCCCCCCCCACCCCATCCCCTTTAAATCTCCCAATAAACCAATGATCGAGTTCATCCTATATGTTCATCCTATATTTCCGCCCAATATATATAAAGGACCGATTGATTGATTGATTGATTTGATATCGCCTATTGCTGCAGCTCTACACCCCCATCACTGATGTCTGTGAATAATTCATGGCATCATTTATATCATCCCCCGGACAAGCCCCGTCGACTCAATAAGGGTGTTCAATTGTTCGCAGACGCAACTGGTATTATCGATGATTATAATGTGAAGGAGTCCATGCTAGAATAGGCACAGTTGCACGGCGTTCAAATTTCATGAGCTGATGACAAACGTATACAATCGCCAACATAAAAGAATGTATGATGATCAGTATCGTCGCCATATGATAAATAGGCTTTAGCACATTATGAGCAGAATTACTCTGTATTTCCAAGCATGGATCACTTTATGTATCAATGACCGGCTATGGTGGTTCGTGTACGGTGGGCTAAATGGCTTCGTATATTGTAATGGTATATATGTGTTGGATTTTTTTTAAAAACAATGATAGCCTATTAATAAGCGGTTCAGATCGAGGAAGGATTGAAATTGGAAAGAAAGTACAGCCATATCTCAACTCTCAGTGATCTAATATCCAAACGACAGAATTAGCCAAAACCATACGAGCTGTGATTTAGAAAAATGAAATCAAATATTTGATAGAAAGCTCATTATAAACCTTGCTCTTGATACTACACATTGTACATTGGCACCCAGTGCTTACCAATGTAAGCGCCAGAATTGTTATGCTCAGCAATATTCGTCCTTGAACAATGACTCCATGTAACCTTGAGAATAACACGGATGAGTTGCACTGTTCAGTGAGGTGATTGTGCCATTGGGAAATTATGAAGGAGTACTCAGTCATGAAATGCAAAATATGGTCATTTTGTGAACTGTCTGTGATATCATTGAAAATATACTATCGAAAGCTGCCGTGCATATAGCAATTATGTCCCTTGATTATCAGCAACATATCAGTGAAAACTCGATTGAAAATAAACTTCATAATGGAGCATTTGTTATAACGTGTAAAATCGTTTTTCACAAAACAACAAAAAGTTACCACTCGGTATTGTTTGGCATGGGCCCCACTGGGACTAATCTTCTCTTAATTAAGGGTCAGCAACTAGAATGTTGCTCTATTGCAAAGATGTAGCATTATCTCAGAGAACAGGGCAATGATCAAACATGTCTTTATCAAATACATTCCCTATTACCGAAGTATTTCGTTCATGTTCATCTAAACGCAGAGCTAATGCGCATATTAAAAATAAAACGTTTTGGATAGTTTTTTTAAATAGATGCAATCAATACGGTTTCATCCTTTCAAATATATTTACTTGAGCACCTTAACTATCAAATGTTTGCATGCCTTGATGTCATTATGATTCTGATCGAGCGATTTAAAAATGTGTAAACCAACCAAATTCACCCCTAAAAATAACAATCAAGCTTACTTGGTGTACTTAAGCTTCCTCAAATGCAAACGTAATAATATAATATGGTTTCCTATCACAATACAGCCGATTCCAAAGTAATGGAAATTGCCAAATAGCATGACGCAATTACCATGTCAAAAAGTACATTTTTATCTTAACTTTAAAACGACACCGAATAAACGTTCTTATGTTCTGGTAAGAAGACATCTAAAGGTGCACCTCGATTAAAATTCAAAATAAGTCCATCAATATATCAATATTCATTTTACTACAGTCGCTTTGATTTGAATACGGGTTGTAAGGGGAAAGCCTGAGAAGGCTTGCCATGTGGCCATGCCCATACAGGAATTATTCAGGAAGCTTGAAGTCTTGTGCAACCGGATCAGCCGCCCCTCGATGCAAGAAGCCCTAGGTGACCTCAAATCAGACTCAAGCTCAATTGTCCCGTCGGTATTCATTCCAACAATGGAGGGTTATGCCAGCAATATTTTAATAATAATTATTGTTTTAAGATATATTTGTCCGGCTACATAATTGCATGTGGAATACAGCCTTTTGGATTGTAGCAATAAAATTGACTTTGTCTAGTGAAAAACATCTAAAGTGCACCTCGGTCAAAATTCAAGATAAGTTAATCAATATGATTGCATTGATTATATTTGCTTTGATTCGATAACGGTTTGCAAAGGCTAAAGCTTGAGACGGTTTCCCATGTGGCCAGGCCCATACAGGAATTCAGGAAGCTGGAAGCCACGTGTAACCGGATGGCTCATCCCTCGAAACAAGAAGGCCTGGATGACCTCAGATAAGACCTCAGCTCAATTGTCCTGTCGGTATTCATTCAACGAATGGCCTTATTCAACAGAATAAGTTAGCGAATTCTTAAGATTTTTTTCATTATAAATACATTAAGAAAATACATTAAGAAAGTTCAAGCTTTCCGTGCAGCAAGGCCCTAACATTGAGTCGAAAGTCATGTTAAATGAATCATATAGACGTTACGACGACGCAACGTCCTTATACTCTTCTGCGACAAACACCGATAATCCCGTTTGCTTTCATGTTCGCCGAGAGAGGAGAGATATTTAGACAGTTTGTAACCGGACGAGCCAGCCCTCGATCTAAGAAACCCCAGATAACCTTCATATAGACTCGAATTAAAAAGTGATTTTGACGTTTTTACCGAGTGTGACGGAGCTGGACACCGTGGTGTAAAGCTGTAAAAAAGCGCAAAATAGCTAACCGTTTTGCCAGGTTCTAGCCATTTAATGCTGCAATCACCGAGCTAGCAGTTAGTTTGGCTATTACTAGCTATTCGCTGTGTTCGCGACCAGACCTCTAGAAGCCCTGTGTAACCGGATGCGCCACCCCTGGATCTAAGTTCCTAGATGCCCTCGGATCAGACTCCCGCTCAATTGTCCTGTCGGTATTCATTCAAAGAATGGCGGTTATGCAACAAAATTAGTTTGCTTACAGGATTGCATGTATGGGCTCCGTTGTTCGGGGTTTGTAAATCAAAATTGGATCGAGTTATTTAAGCAAGAAAACAGCCAGGATTGCACCTAGATTCAATTGTTTGGTTATAAAATGATTCGAAATTGTAAAACATGCACGCATGCTTAACATTATAATTTACTTCAGTATATGAAATCACTGTTTCGATGGATCGATAGTCACAATCAGCAATGCAAATTCAAACAAAACAACTCGCCTAACCCATTCGTCAAAAAACCTCACGACGTCAAGAATACGTTATAACGTAGGTACATATTTAGGTTTTTCGAATGTCACTTTTCATCGCGTGGACATACGAAGGACGTTCATCCGACGTCGATTCGTGAGCATACGTCACTGAAACATTTGGATATAACCCCATTATGACATCATCCCGACGGCACGTTCAAAAGAGGCTCATACCAAGTGGAGAAATATCAGATATTCGTTTTTTGGCTTGGTTGATTATTCCTTATAGTAACGCTCTATTGCTCGCGGGATAAACATCACAAATAAACAGTTTGAGTAGACTACAGAGCTTGCACTTCATTTGCGTTCATCGAAACACTTAGAAAAAGACACAAACTCAGAGATAGTAACATAGTAACAAGAAAAAAAGTAGATTATCCACCATAAGGAGATCAGATCCGCAATTTGGAGCTTCTCAGTCGGCAAGACATTATCCGGCCCTCATTAGACCACCAACATTTGGGCACAGTTTTTTGGTAAACAAATAAAAAGCTTTCAAGACGCATTATGTCGTTGTGGACGTGGAACGGCCATCGCGCTTTTTTCGCGTTAAATCGAACGTAGGTTTAGAAACTCGCTCATATGACTTCGGGACACCAACGTAAGTCTTGAAAACCTTAATATGGGTCCATATGAGAACGTCTTCTCGACGTCCGGTCCAACAGCCGGATCCTACTGACGACGTTCTGACGACACTTGCTGCGTCGCTAGTTGTTGTTCTTGTTCTATGGGCTCATAATTGAACAAAGCACATTCATGCAGTCATGTCCTTGTAACTGGAATAGTGAATTGGAAGCATACATTGTTCTGTTACAACGAACGATGCTATGACGTATTTACGTTTCGGAATTTATATACACTATTTGATATTACACAATGCAATCCAAGTACGCCTTTTTTATTCCCTATGGTATAAAAGTTCGGGACACAATACCTTACAGTTTCATTTCGAATCGGCCTACAGTAAATATATGCCCAAGTGTTATAAATTCTTTGTTATATGTAAAATTTAAAGTTAGATTCATTAATCGAAATGGAAAACCATTACTCAATGGTGTGTGATTGGTTGGCCCCGGTTTGATTAGAGTAAGAGCTGATCTTGATACGCGATCATTGATTTATTATCTTTCTAATGATGGATTCATAAGCTCTGTTGGCCAAATGTTAGTTTCGTGTTGTTACGTCAATCAAGGAAACACGAGGTGGTGTTGCACCGCTTTGAAATTATTTATTGGTTGTTAAGGTATGCGAAATACGAAGGAACCTTGTAATGGTGGAAACTATATGGTAGAAAAAATTGAGGATGCTAGAAAATATTGAAGTATGAAGATTGTAAATTGTGTTAAGTTGGTAAAACATCAAATTTAATAAATAAACAAACCAAAAGTTTGAAAAAAGTACATGCAGTTCAAAATAAAATGCACTAAACATCCATTAATCCTGCGACCGCGACGAAAATATGCTTCAAAATGTTAATAATAATCCAAATAAGGACGCTCTTTTGACGTTGTTCAATATTTAACCGAGTGTCATGACAACGAAACCCCCAATCAGCTCGAATTGATCAGCTCTATTCGATATAGCAACGTTGCTATAGGGCCGAAAAGTACAGACTCCTAACCATTAATGTCATCTTGCTTCAGCATATACTTCAGTCTAATAATAGTCCATACGCCTTATTTTAGGTCGTTTATTCCAAAGAGCTTTCGGACGTCAAGCTTAAGGGGCATTCAAATTTCGGCCCGTATGGTACATTTGCGACGTCATATAAACGTCACGTTTACATCCGACTTCGTTCGACGATACCAAATGAGGACGTTCTTTCGATGTTGCCAGGACATTTTCCCGAATGATATAACAACGAAACACCCAATCAGCTTGAATTGATCAGCTCGATTCGATATAGCAACGTCGCTGTAGGGCCGGTATAACAGCCGCCCTGCTATTAATGTCATCTTGCTTAAACATTATCCTTAAGTCTAATAATAGCCCTTACGCCTTATTTAAGGTCGTATTTTCCGATTAGCTTGTGGACGTGACGCTGATAAAACGTTAAAACTTCGGTCCATATGGCAGTTTTTTGACGTCATATGAACGTCACATTTATATACGACTTCATCCGATGGATAAAAAATTAGCACGTTCATTCGACGTTGCCAGGACATTTTCCCGAGTGTGGGCTGACAACGAAACACCGAATCAGCTTGGATTGATCAGCTCTATTCGATATAGAGACTACGCTATAAAGCCGATAGCGGCTAGCCATCCTGCTATTAATGTCATCTTGCTTCCTCATATGTCCGAAAGTCTAATAATAGTCCTTAAGCCTTATTGACCCTTGTGTTGCTGATACCCGAAAGGAAAGCAGAGATGCACCGGGCACCAAAGGGTGGATTTTGGTGTATCGGTTCTGATTTGAGGTCTTGTTGTGGATGGCACATTGATGAAATGAATATTAACGTACTCATGGAGAATCAAAGCGTATGAGAAGATATTAAATTGTGCTGTTGAGAAGGGAAACCGTTTCTAAATAATAAGCGACATACATGCAATTCCATATACCCGATATATATTTGGTGAGGTTGATGTGTGTAGGTTATTGAATAATCTGAGTGTTGCTTGACAAAGGTATGCAGACATCGTTTTATCTTGTGAATGGGGGGGGGGGATGTGTTTATCAAGTGGGTCAAATGGTTACTTATATTGCATGATTATATTGCTTGCATCTGTGGTAATTAGCAAATATCGTTCATCTTACCTAATGAGTCGATGAATCGATTGAATCGGTGTTAATAATTGAACAACAAGTGGCATGTGTCTTAAGGATATAGGCAATAACTTGGTCACTCTGAACTGACCCTTTCGTTGGTTCGAGAGGCTCGGCACACATCATATCAAAACTACTAATTCTAGGTTACGAAATGTTCTTTCTATGAGTTGATAAACTATAATAAATTATAAAATGATTGGTCAAATTATTTCATTAAATATTTAAGTATACTTACCCTAGGGCAAGTATACTTGCCCTAAAACGAATAGATACCCTGTGACATATATATTCGAAATATTATCAATACAATAAGTATACAATTTGGGATCGTAATATAATAAAATTGTGTGTCCAAGGATTTGAAATGTTCGAAAACGTTCAAAATACGTTCAAAAAGTTCAATTTTGAGATATAAAAATACATGCTAGGAGAATATTTATTCCTTAAAAAATTCGGTCAAAGTTACAATATCTATACACAATTTTGTTACAATTTTTGTTACGTCGTGTGTGGAGGCGTTCAACACGTTCAAACGTTCGAAAATGCAAGTGACCCATAAATGTTTAGAATGAGTCATAAATGTTTAGATGAGGCCTAATTTCTCATAACTACTACTTTTAAAAAGTTTAAAAGATCAAAAAACATCAATATCCATATTTTCAAAATAAAGAAACATTTCAGCGTAAGATATCCATTCAAATGCAGCCTCAAAAATATATATATAAAAATAATATGTATAAACTATAGTTTGCACCTTTGAACATTTCGAACGTATTTTGAACGTGATCGAACAATTCGATTCTGTGGACAAGAATGGCTTAGGGTGTGTTTCCACGGCGGAAAAGACAGGTGGCCAGTCCCAAAGGTCGAGATCCAAGCTTAATCCTAGATTGCTTAAATAATCTAAGATTAATTCGCGATTATGTTCCAGTTTCACACCGTTGGATCAGCTTCGGATATTGGAATCCAGGACTCATCTAAGATTGATTCTCGTGTCTTATGATTATACGAATATTACACTGATAATAGTTGGGCCTTTGATCTATTTGTACGTTTGTATTGATTAGTATATCTTAATGTATCCATGCATGTCGTGTTTGACCTTTGTTTTATATTTGATTGAAATTATCAATGTACTGGCGTATTGCTATAGAGGGGTTGGTAGTTTGCGATTCAAATATACTTTGAAGTGTCGAAGTATCTTAACCTATGTATGCAATAACAAGCAATCAAACGATCAAACAGACATGGATACTAGACTATGATTTCATGTTTTGTTTACCAGATAATAATGTAGACTATGTCCATTATTCTATCAGGCAATAAACAAGCTGGATTCTCTAACACCCCAAACCTATACATGACCATATACATGTACATTGCCATTAACGTAACATTAAATTTTGGACAAAATTCATTTTTGCTACATTTTCACTTCAATGTAGGAATATTATACTTCAATATGAATTTAATGAAGTACATTATAGTTATGAATGAAAAAGTGAGCATTTCCGTTAGAAAGTGCAACATTTACAAATAATACCCGACTTAATCCTGGTACACCCCCAGATTACATTTTCAGCCTTGGATTGACAGTAATCCATAGGTCTGAAACCCGAAAATTTTGCAATCTTAGATTAATCCCCGATTACATTTAATCTCGGAGTTATCGCGACGTCTGGAACCGCCCATTGGTTTTTTTTCACTGTTTTCAATATTTTCATAGCCATATAAAGAAAACAGTGAAAAAGTACCCTGTCTTTTCCGCCGTGGAACACACCCTTACATGTGTTATTGTCAATAAGTTGCTCCGGAACTTCCTTAGACTGTATCCTTATTGTAGTACTCGATTGTTTTTTTTTAATATTTGATAAACATTATGTATTGTATAGAGCGATAATATAACCATGAAAATAATCTAAACCCCGTTTTGATTTTAGGGTTTCTTAAGGGCTAGATATACATGGGGATGGTTATTCTTGGTTTTGTAATACTGTACTGTGATTTATACTGTTTAGCTTAGTACTACTGATTTCTTCCAACTGCAGACTTTCCAATTTTAAATTTCATCTCATTCAATTAAACTCGCATGATTCCATTGTGCCACCCCTTATAAACGAAATAGACTATATAGCGTCAAAAAGCCATAACAATGATTTTGCAGCATTGAGCCGCTCACGAGAGACAAGAGGGAGCTGATTATAAGTGCTTCTCATTCCAACGGATTCCATACGTGAAATTAAGGGCGATATTTTTCCAATAAAAATGAAATAAAATTGGTTATATGTCAAAAAAATGGAACAGTATTTACATATCCAATTTATGGACATTCAAAATACGATAAGATATGAAATGCTATAAATTAAGGGCGGTATCTGAAAAAAAGTAATGAAAACTGAATAGCACGTGTGAAGGAAAAAGCCTGAGATAGAATGTGTGCTAAGCAATGCTATGAAATGAAACAATATTGGTTGTATCCATGCATGCGTTTTTTCTGCTAGCTAAACTGTCGCTTCGTGTACCAGAATTGGAATTTATATAACATGTGATGTGGAAGATTCATAGAGTTGATAAGCATTCGTACATGGATCAAGGGTTATGTACTCAATTAGAATAATATGTGATATACTTTAATACTTATTTTTTTTTCAACTAAGTGCTCCTAATTATTACATTATATTGCAGAGAAGTCTACATATAAATGCATAGTATTTAACATCATCTAGCTATGAACTGTTAAAAATAAGATACCTATAAAGCAGAAAGTCAGACTCATTAAATGCACCATCAAGTCAAGTTTGATTAAATATTGGATTAGATTATTCAATGATTTTTCAGAGATAACATAGAAAAAGGTTACTCAAATCATGGAATCATTATTTCATATAATTTTCATAAAATGGAAGAGCAAGGATAATATTGACATGGATATCAATATATCTTTTATTTACTCGGTTTTAATTGCTTAAGCCTAGAAAACTATAGATGGTTACTTTGACATGAGTTTTTATTGCATGGAGCATAACATTATATGAATGATATTATGGGTATTGAGTTAAACCATAAGATTAATGAAAAATGGTATATGTATTAATATATATCGAAACGCTGCTTGAGATATGATAAATTAAGGATACAAATTGTATGCAATGATGTGTATGTTATTTGATATAAAGTATTAATTTGAATCAAATAAGTTTATATACAGGTCCTCATATTCATTTGTTGAAATCAACAAGGATAGTTGTGGCAAAATAAGACAACACAGTGATAGACAGAAAAAAAACTATTCGGATAATGGTTCGATTGAAGGCATATGGTGAGTTATGATAAGGATTCCTTCTTTTTTTTCCTTTTATAGCTTTTCATGCAATATGTAAAATAAACCAGTAAAAAGCATTGCACGATTATCATTAACTGTAAAGGTTGGGTTTTAATTAGTTGAAGGTATTCAGCTAAGACCAAGTTGGAACACAACGGGATCTTCTACTTCGGTCCTTATATCCCGTTTTGACTGAACCTTATTTTCAGCAGGGACTAACAAACTCTTAACAAGGGCCCCAAATGTCATTTCATATTTTAAAAAAAGGGTCGAAGTGACAGTAGTTGAAATGTCATGTCATAACAAGTAAACCATTAAACCCAAAGGTTTTAAAAAGATAAACATTTAGCAGATGTTGACTTGTTTTCAGTAAACATGAATTATTATTGACCTGATTTGGAAATGTTGCCCTTTAGGGCAACATTTTCAAATCAGGTCAATAA
>LQRL01026142.1:3944-14117 GCA_001703475.1 Hydroides elegans
GCAAACCACCAAGAAGGTTTAATCTCATTTTCCACATAGACAAAAATGATATGTATCTTATATTTAATTCAAATGATGATTTTAACACTGATGCTTTTTAAAACTTATTTTTAGGCGGAAACACGATGGTACTACATCTGTGGGGTGACAAGGCGGGCGTCCCGATGTGCGCACTACATCTTGGCTATGGCATCGGCGGAATCCTCGTACCTCAAATCACTACGCCGTTCTTGACTGCGGATTCTCACTTCCTACATGGGACTGAGACCGCGAATATAACATCATTTGATGACGATTTCCATGATGCAGTTTTGAGTATTGATGGTATCAATATTTCTGTTGGTTCCACCAATAATGGTACCTCATACGATAACAACACTGCAACTTTCAACATGCCCACCACCACCGAGTTTGAAGAGTTTAATTCGCCGCATAAAACAGGATTTGAATCATCGCTTTTCTATCCGTATTTGATAGTGTCTTTTGTTACAGTACTCATGGCTATCGCTCTTCTTATTGCGTATTTCATAGGTAAGCCCAGGGGTTTCCCAAAACGTGAAGGCGCTAGTAACATATCGGAGTTGTGCAATGTTGCACGATGTGCTTTCGGAAGCACTGGGTATGGGATCCTCCTATTATCGCTTATGTTTTTGTATTACGTCCAAGGAGCGGGTGGTGAACGAGCGTATAGCAAGTTCATTTATACTTACTCCTTGGTAAATACTGTGTCGTTCAGCAAGCGCCTAGCTGCTAATCTCACCTCAACCTTCTGGTTTTCTCATATGTTTGGTCGCCTATCGGGGATATTCTTATTCAGATTTGTCCCAATAACAATCATGATGTTTGGTTTCATATCAATCGGATTAATTGGATCGATAATTCTTTCCATATTTGGTGATGACACACCCTGGTTACTCTGGATAGGTACCTGTCTTATAGGCTATAGTGTATCGCTGGCGTTTCCGGCTGGCATGAGCTGGTTGAATCTTCACTTCCGGGTTAACAGTATGGCCGTTATGGTACTCACTATGGGTGGGTCATGCGGAGGTATTCTATACCAGTATATTAGCGGGTACTTATTTGAGCATGTACATACTCATTCGCTCATGTATATCATGCTTGTTTATAGTCTTTTGTTGATGATCAATATGATTTTCCTGGAGTTGGTAACACGTTGCGTGGGTAGGAAGTTACAAACAAGAGAGACGAACCGTCAGGGTAAAGAAATGGGAATCGATTCGAAAACCATCGATCCAATGGAAAATGAAACCATGCTTGATAAGAATTATACGAATTGAATGCAAAAACCTTCAAAATGTTTTAAAAATCGATCCAGACAAATTTAATTGGAGGGATTTTTGTTTAAGGTCAAGGTTGTTCAATCGTTTGAATCCCAGGGCGTTGGTTGGTCGATATTCACCATGTCAATGTACATTGTTTAGAAGTATAACTTGCAAATGCCTATCAAACATTGTTGTATTGAATGTCGTTGTAGTTTAAAGGCGCTCGCCCACTAACACGAGTACGAGTACGAATACGAGAACGAATGCGAATGCGAGAGGAAATTTGAACGTTGTTTGCAATGTTTGACACGTATGTTAGTTATTGGTTGAAAGCCTTATAAAAGAAGGACACCCCACGACTTAATTTTTAGAAAGTGTTAATTTGAGCATTAAACCAATTGATACATTGAAATATACAATAATTAACCAAATCTAGCTGGTCTCATTGCGCTCATCTAGGCAGCTAGAATCCGGCGAGGAACACCTTTTGTGAAAAGTTGTTGAAATAGTGTTATGTAATACATATGTTTGCTATCATTTCTATTTAGAACGCCTAGCTATATGATTTTGATTTGAAAACATTTTAGATTGGATTGGTAAAAAAAAGAAATTTATTTAAAAAAAACTGTTCCATTTATTCTTGTAGCTAGATCGCCTCTTTCGAAACTTTGTAGCCAGATCAATTTTCAAAAGAACCACCTTTTTCAGGAACACCTCATGGGGTGCTCTTTTATAAAAGGTATGTATTTTTTAAATAACAACACACATACTTGTCAAACATTGCAAACAACGTCCAAATTTCGTCTCGCATTCGTATTCGTTCTCGTTCTCGTACTCGTACTCGTGTCAGTGGGCGCGCGCCTTAAGGCTCCTACCTCAAATGTATGTATATGAGTGAAAGATTTGAATGGTCAAATAATTTACTACTCTTAGCTCAAATAATACATCAAAGCATTTCGTCATTGATAAAAAGCTGTTTTTATTCTCTCATCACATAGAGCTCTCTTAAATATCATGTTGAGTAATTTGGTAGGATCATTGAATTGATTTGAGTTCATCATACATACATGTATATGTTGTGGAACCAAAATTCTGATTGGTGTGCCTTTACAAGGACTGTACGGGTGCCTTTACCCGGCTGTGCAAACTATTTCACTATAATTGATTCTATTGTGTATCGCGAATACGATAATTTGCTTTCACAACAAATATGAATTATTTAAGCTTATAAGGGTATAGCCATTTGTTGAGAGTTTGTACGATATTGTGTAGAATATTTTATAATTACAATGTATATCACAATTGCACAATCAGAAATGAATATTGACCTTACTTGTATATATATATATAATAATGTTATAAACTTAATCTTTACGAACACTAGAGTAAGAACGAATGGTTATATATCAATTTATTATATTCATTCATGTAGAAAATATAAATAATACAACATATCAATGTAATATATATATACATAAAATAACGATATTTCTATGTTATTTGCGAAAGTGATGAAAAATAGACTAGTGACAATAATTGTTATTCAAATGACAATTGTGGCATTACATGGTATTTTGACAGTTCGACCTTTACCACTTTGACTCTTTTCGAAGAAGCGGTCGTAGTTTCAAAATGCGCCGAATAAGAGGCTTAATGTCCAAATACTTTGAAAAACCGTTTGCCCTTCTTACCATAAGCGAATCGCTCAATACTATTTATAAAAAAATGTGTGTAATGCCATAGATTCTACAGTCTAATGTAATCCACGTCTCTAGATCTCTAGAACTCGTTAGATACAACCGCAAAGGTTGTAGCAAACAAACATTTATATAGAATCCTAGATTCTACATCGAAGAAAGTCATGAAAAAAATAACCGGTTTTCCTTGGCACAAATAAGTAAATGACGATGTGTTTTATTGTTCTATATACAATGTATCTATATGGATATAAAAATTAATCAACTACCCTTTTTCTTAGATTTTGTTCCTGTAAGAGAGCCATTGGACTTTGTTATTTGCTTGCTGAAACTAACATCCTCACTCCAATGCACCCTTCTACGCATGTTTGCTGGACTACTGGGTGCACTATAACTGTCTAATGGCATTTCCACGTTCGGCATGAGCCCCTTATGTTTCCGGATTGCTTTGCGTCGCAGTTCCGGTGAATGGAGGGGAGATAGAGTATCTCTTTCTTCTTCACTGTGTCCGAATTCATTCATGAGGCTTTCATACAAACTAGACCCACGCGGCAACGGTCCGCGCTGTTTATTCACCGCCTCTTTTGATGATGTATCAATCAAGCTGTCTATCAAAGTATCTGCTGAGTTCAGATTGGTCAACGATCCGTTTTTGCCATGTCCATTGCTTATTGGCTTGAGGTACTTCTTGTTGCTTTTTACCGAACCTCCATCCAAACTGTCCGTGGAGGAATACAATGAACTAGCGGCGCTTCCGGATCTTGCCAAGGCCGGAAGTCGAGAGGGGGATTTTGGTGGCAAGGCACTGTCGACGGTGAGATACTTGCGAATCCTATTCGTCAGCTCCGTAGGTTCATTGCTTGTTTTCACTGTGTGTTTATCCTTCAGATTGCGTAATATCTCTTTTGGGAGAGTGTTTGAACGTCTGCGCATGCGCAGGTATTCCGGGGGCGGAGCCTCCATTGTGTCGTCATCAGAATCCATGATTCGTATTGGCTAATCCAGTGGTTTGGCGTCAATAACGGGAAATTCTGCAAAAAATTAAATATAAAACAGATATTGTTTTTTGTGTCCCTAAATAAATGCATTTATATGAATATATTTATATGAATATGTATAAAAATATTAAATAAACAGGTTATCATTTTGAACATTGTTAACGCATGCAATAAATCTTTTCGATTGGAAAATAAACTTGTTTCTTAATACCTGCCTAAAAATATAATACATGTACGTGTACTTTTTTCTGTTGCGAACTTGATAGACCCTACAAATGGTAACCATTTAAGTTAAAGTCTATTCGCTCCCATAGCTAGGCCATGTCTCAGCACCATTTTCGGGATTGTCAAGAAAGAACCAACATTCCAATAAGGTTGCAAAATATTTGGTTTCATTGAACTTTCTCCAGCATTGGTGAAGAATAACATTTACATTTGTTCTTTTTGATAAATGGATTAAGTCAGGTTACAAAGTAGTCCACTATAAATCTCAAACAGATCATATTTCTATAGGGGACATTTTAAATATTTGTACTTTGTGCGATCATAAAGTCGAATATATTTTCCAAAGAAAGTAAACAAACATGTTGACATCATACATATACAAGATAAACAAAACCTATGTTCTCATACATTTAAGGCCTGGTCACATGGTACGCCTTTTCTCGAGCTTTCCTCTGGCAAAAAGTGCATTTAAAACAGTTTTTAAGAGCGCAACAATCATCCTGATAGGTTTCCCGCGTGTGCCGCGTGACTAGAATCCTTGCTTTACGTATCTCCGAAATAGGAGAATTACATCAGATGCTTTCTCTTAAATATCTCGTTAAGAATCAACTACCGCCCTATTGAAATCGCCGTTTTTTAACGTTTGTGAAAAAACGAGATGCCTAACCATATATCGATATTCACTGGACTAAATGAAGGTCCTCGAGCTGCAGCAACACTCCAAATTGCAAGAATCTTCTTTCCTTAATATGCACAATGTTAGGAATTCTCGTAATTCGATTTTCAATATAGCACTCTTGACATACACGGCATTGTATTCGACAATGTGTTTTTGAACGTCGACGGGACTGTTTGCATTCGGTAATATATGAAAATGTTTATCCTTAATTATTCGTTGACGTTATTCTATCATTGCTATGAATAAAGACCAAAGAATAACGTTCCTCTGACACAACCACTTAAGTTTTGCAAACGTACCTATAGCTTAGGAAATTTTTCAGTATCGTAAAAAATACCGTCTATTTCAAACGTTGAAATTTAGACACTGAGGCGAAATCTAAATGCCATTTTTTATCTACCTTGCCTTTAAGCATCGTTGCAATATATGGCACATTGTCATATTTTCTTAATTGTATAAGCGCAAACTCATTAATTTTGCAGTCGTATTAATTACACTACATGTACATTGCACCCACTGGGCAAAATGTGATCGTTTTCCGGACGTCCTTCTTCAACGCAGATGTAATTAGGGCGTTGCACGGACGTCGCGTCCGAGTCGGACGTATGAATAGGGTTCATCGGATGACAGGACATAAAAGGACGTCCGGGAAACTTCCATATTCACCAAAAGAAGGTTGTCCTCTCAACGTCACGCCTGAGTGCGACATAGTGCGGACGACCCTTGCCGAGTTGGATAGTATTATATACCGTTGATGTAACGCCCGATTACATATATACGAATCTGTTGATAATTACCTGTTTGTGTAATTGAAATCAGTCAATTTTCCAATGTCGTTAAAAAATGACCATTTATTTTTATGTTTATCCTTAGAAAATGATTTCTCTATTTATTCCTACTAGCAAAATAATACACAAATTAAAATAAAGTCATTAATTTAATCTATTAGGCTGAGGTTATACATGTAGAATTCTATGCTGAAAAATGTAAATGTGTCCCTTTTCGTCCCTTGCATATTGACGATAAATATCTTCCTGAATAAAAGTTCCGTATTCTAATATTTATATAAGACGTGCTTTCCCTTTTCATAATGTTGACACAGTGAGCTTACGCATTGAATATCACGATTCCATTGAGTAATCCGAGTGTATGGATCGTTAAGCACATGGGTCGTTTTTCTTAAGAGAATATCGGTATTAATTTTTACTACATTGAGGTTCTAAATATATCTAAGAAATTGTTATGTTTTAGATATAAATTTGTGATTCAAATTATATATTGAATGAATATTGAAGGTGAAAGCCTGTTTTGGATATATGACAATAATTATATAATTTACCTGCAGTTGTTGTGTTATTAGATGAAGCGCTTAACATATGATGATCTTTCAAAATATTGAAAAAAAAAAAACTCATCCTCAAGTATGATGTTCTTATGACCCATATCCAATTAATAATTGATTATAAACACTTTCTGCAAAACATGGATATACGTAATCAATCAACAGACATGCAAATGACCATATATTCCTAATTGCTTCATGCCTGTTTTTGATTATTTTGAACCATGATATGACTGTTTTGACATTGAAAAGTGCAACTCAACATACATTGTAGGTTCTTAAGACTGTACCTATGAAGTTCCATACAAAATGCAATCATTAGATCCATGATAGTCTATTATTTAAGTTTTTTTTAATGATTTAAAAAATTCCGTAACTGCTGGATGTGGGATGTGTATTTTATGTTATACTTGCATGTTTTTGAAATAAAATTTGGCATACACATAGGAACGTATGCATGTGCCACATAAGTATCATATTTTTAGATTTTATATGACATAACTTTTCGCATGAAATCCTTCATCTTAACTTACGCTAGTGCATATAAGCAATGACCAAGTAAATACAATAAACGGCAAAATCCTATCAGTAAACTGTTTGTCAATATACGGGAAATGACCATTCATCGCTTCTATAAATAGCAAATATTCGGGATCGTGTTTACAACTGGTGGGTTTGGATCAGCTAAACGGGATTAACACATTTACCTATTTACAAGGGACTTGATGGGATCCGTGCAATAATTCGATAAGTAGCCTTTTAATGTATCAGACATTGCAATGTATCATGCGATTATATACTCACGTCGAAACTGCTTTTAACATTTTTATAACTTATCACATCATAACGATAATGCCGTCTGATCCATTGCGAAGCCTTAAAAAAACGATAAAACGTTATATCCCGTTTAAATGTGTTGTTTTTCTAAAACTGTCAATTCTTTAATAAACTCAATGTTGGAGGGATCCTTACAATTGTATATACAGTGGCGAGCAACCTTAACTTCTCGATTTCACTAACGTTTAGCGTTTAGCGTTTGTCGTTTAGGGGTTCGCAAGATCAGAATATAGCGTTTACGTTTAGCGTTTAACGTGTGACGTTTAGCGTTTAACGTTTAGCGTTTAGCGTTTGATGAAAGGGCATCTAAGAAATTAAGATAAGCACTCATAATGATGTCCTTTATATACCCTTCACACATGTGGGTGGCTATAGTTTAGCGTTTAGCGTGTAACGTTTAGCGTTTAAGTGTTTAGCGTTTCGCGATTGTGCGTTTAACGTTTAGCGTTTAGCGTATGTCTCGAGAAGTTGGGAGTGCGCGCCACTGTATGCTTTGGTCTAAATAATTAGAATGGCATTTATTTAAAAGTGTAAGCACTTACTGATTAAAAAAGGACCGAATAAGAATCAAGTGAGTATATTTGAGATGACTGATTTACTAACCTTATCCATAAATAAAATGTCATAAGGAGATATCGATGTCTTTATCTTAATCTAAAAGGGATGTATTCACCTTGAAATTTAAGACTTTGTAATCATTCAATCACGTTATATAAGTAATAAAGACTTAATTTGAGAGCCAATACAGTTGTTCACGTGCTATCCGTGAATATACATCCATCAAACTTCAACTACAAAGCTTATTTGGACCTATTGACATACTAAATTGTGTGATATTGCCTTTACAAATAAATGTCGCCAACATCTCCCTATAATTCACATTTGTGAAATACTAAGTTAATCAAGAATAATTACATTCCGCCAAACACTCACTGGGAATTGCCGATATTTTTTTGTAAAGGATGTCAACTTGTTTATTTTTTTAGAAACAAGGTAAGATACAATGCAGATGATTAATATGTTATTAAAAATGTATACCTCCCAGGTGAAAATATTTTATGTCTTCTTCATATAATTGACAAAAAGCTGGTCAAATACTGGCTGACATTACACAAGAAAATTAAATCTCACATATCCTTAAATATTTTAACCAATAAACATAATAAACGATAATATACCTAATCTTTTAGCGCACATATATCAATTAATACTGAACTTTACATTCCGTCCGCTTTTTTTATCCGGTAGTTTATCACTCACACATATTCATTCCTACTTTTAACGATATTTTAAGTCCTTTATTGTACGACCAAGTGTCCAGAAGTGATATGTGAATAGTACGGTGGTCCATATTGGGTTGTGAAAAAGTAGAACCAAATTATCTGTTTTGTTGAAATAGTTATTCACATCAAACTGAATCATCTGGAAACGAACAAACCGAATAAACTGGGCTGCAGTGGAGTCATAGATATATGTATTGTTCTAAAATATATAATTTGTGTTATCGAAACATTATTTTCGACACGCCCGGTTGAACAACGTGTGGGTCAAGAATGATCATGAGTTGTATTCTAAAATGGCACCACAATATACAACGAAGCAAACGCAAGTGTAATGGCGTCGGGAAAACTTCAAGTTGGTGGCTGTGGATACAGCGATGTAAAAGCGTTGTATGTTATGTTTAAGAATATCAAAACACTACATGCAAGCATACAATACATCATAGTGTCGAATACTATTTTGAGTGAATTGATTGTATAAATGTTTTAGAAATATGCTCATCGGATGGCACGATATCAGAAGACCCAATCGACAATAGAGGGGCACTCGACACTGATCTGTGGATTTATGTTGTGTATGAGTAGCATTTGAATTAGGTTTGGTGAATGCTATTCATTGATATTCATAAATTATTTAATTGTATAAATGGTCTAATGGTACAGTCAGCGGCTCTTTGCTTCTGCGTCTGTGGAATTTAATTTTGAATGAAATAAAGAAAACTCGGCGGAAAAAAATACCGCTGGAATAATTTTATTTTATACCAATCTAAAATTCCGCAGACGCATACGCAACGACCAGCTGACAGCACCATAAGGGTATATACAATGAAACTTATTGGGGATGCTCAATAACCTAAATGAATGGTCATTTTGTATTTCACATCCAAACATCTTTATATTATGAGATCCACTTACAATATCAAGTCGTACAACTATTTTTATAAATTGTTCGCGTCATTTCACAACGTACGTGGTTTATACCCACTGGTTTTCGACGTCACTCAATGGTTCACCAATAAACGACGTTTGACCTTCTCAAGGAGCACTTGCCTACTTGACACCTCTTGTTAAACTCGTCCTTCCGATCCAGGCATGTATATTGGCATATTGAAGGGGACACCGCATAAAATCAAAGGCCGTGATGTTGATGCTTGCTAAACTCTCTACCTATAGCTAAATGACGACAATGCATTATCGAGGGTAGGTAGACTCTATGGAGGATTCGAGAAGATTGTGGGGAACCTATAGCTAAATGACGACAATGCATTATCGAGGGTAGGTAGACTCTATGGAGGATTCGAGAAGATTGTGGGGAAAAGGCTCGTTTTTATATTTACCATACTGAAATGTGTCATTTTGCGCTTACAAGAGGTTCTACCACCATTTAATTGTTGCATGAAGTATTTTTAAATGTAAGGTTATTCGTTTAAAATCAATTATAACTCTGAGTCATAATGTAGTTTATTAAAGTAGGTGATCATATGTATTATTCGAAAAATATGCAAATGATATCCTTGTCTGGATGGTGAGATATTGGTAGAGCGTTAAAAGTGCATAAGTTTCTTGGGTTCTCTAAAAACTACCTGTTAGTTTTATATGTTTATCTAAAGATTATATTCTAATAGAAATCCGACCAAGTATCGTGCTTTATCCCTCGGATGAAGAATCCTTTTCGCATTTTTGGTTTTCTATCAGATAAATCAAAAGACAAAACTAAAAACACTGTAGGTAACGGGATAATCCCGGGATAATCTCGGGTGCCTGTGTCCCGCTTGGTGCGCATAGCCACACCGGAAGTCTTCCTTGCCCAAAATTGGGGGCTGGCTGGGACG
>LQRL01026171.1:0-40142 GCA_001703475.1 Hydroides elegans
GTTGGGGGGCTGGGATTGGGTGGAGTTCCCTACTTTCGTTGAGTTGTGTTTCCTATGCTAGTTATCGGCATTTCATGTCAAGGAACTTACCATTATGCAGGCTTAATTGAGTGAATATCCCAATATTCTTCAATATAGTAGTACATGCTTGATGTATTGAGCTGTGAGATGAATGTTTAAATATAATAAAGGAGTTAGCATCATATTGAAATATATTACGTCTATATAGTGTATAGTTTGATATGCCGATAATATCCATTGCAGAGGTAGGGATGGCTTCGAAGAAAGCATCAGTCGATAAAAAGGATCCGGTCGCAGGCCCTAGCAACGAAAAGGAAGGTCATAGCAACCATGCATTTGTGTCCGAGGGAGATGAGGAAAAGGGAACAAATGCAGCGGAGACAAAAAAGTGTGTATGTTTGTGTCTGTACAGGTTGTTTTTGAAATGTTTATTTATCAAAATGTTTGACAAATAGAAAATCTGCTTATTGAATATTATGATTGCAAAATTGCGCCACGGCGAAAAACATCGGCTTAAACTAATAGCAGCCAAAACCAAACACAAAGTCTGAAAAATATGCCACAAATTATGTTTGTCAACGAAAAGCAGTGGTTATCAAATATGGTTGTGGCATTCTAATTTATGAGAGCTCACCATTAGTAAGATAAAACAAAATGTAAACATAATAACACTGAATTCAACATTGATTCCATTCAATATTTTGCCATCTTGGCCAGGTTTGCGTATGATAACTACGAGTTCAAAGACGAGAAACCGCCGCTGGCAAGTTGTGAAAAGTGCTTCAAGGCGTCACGAGGCGTCATCAAAGTAGCGGTGAGGTGAGCGTTGTGATCATATGTGGTATTCTAAAAAAATCCAAAACTATATGAAAATCGATGGAAATAAGTTTTTTTTAAATATCCGAGACAGGAAGAAGAGATAAATGCAAGTCTTAGAGTTCTAGCACTAAGCCACGGCTTCCCTGCATCATAAGCGATATGTGTGCATGAGATGAGCGTGCATGTTTGAAACTTAGGTTAACCCTGCATAATTACATCATATTGAAATACATATGAAATCCAACATAGACATAATATTGCATTTTATGACTTTTGGTGGAATCCGTTTCGAGACCTCCATTCAAAAAAATGGGACAAGTCTTATGTGTGTTTGCTATTTTTCGATTCGGTGGGATGTGTAGTTAAGTTGAACCGTGCGAATTTCTAGCATTCTAAAAAAATGTTTGCTAAATCAATTTTCAAATCAGATAAGATTTCAGGACTCACTACCCTTACCATGGAGATTATTTTTTCAAATTCATTTCTTACGCAGCGCCCTCCTAAACCTCGTCCTACTCGGCTGCCTCGTCATTCAAAAGGGCTGCCTGCTCTACACGACGTCACAGGTCTATCCCGCTGTGACGTTCAACGCCACGACGTCCGCTGACGAAACGTGCGACGTCCAGGCCACGTGTGTCTATAACGCCAATGGCACATCGTGTCAGGTTGGTTAAACAGTTTCATTTTTTTCTTTTTATGATCTATGACTTTTGTATGACATTTTAATAGACGAATATGATGCAATTAAGAGAAAGGAAACGAATGAATACGTTGCTTCAATCAAGTAGTAGAGGTAATAGTCAGCTAAAGATGGTTGAGTCGAGAAATGACACTCTAGAAAATTGATTATTTCTACAGTTTAACGCTTTCAAATCCTTGATATTTATTTGACTGTGTAGAACCAAAATCAAAATAAAAAATAGTGATATATAGATGGTCACGTGATAGCTTGCACAAAGGCAATATAAGTATTTATTCCGTTGTTTTTTTTCGATTATTTCGCAGGTCGTTATTAATTTATTCATTAACTGTAAGTTTAAAACAGGTTGACCTTGTTATGATAATTATCTTGTTTAAATAATTATCACACGCAATCTCATAACACATCGACTTATTGATATAAAAGCATGTATAGAAGATATGATGTATAGTTTCTACTTGAAAAAATATCATCTTCATGTCAGACAAACACCTTGATTACCACCCAAAGCTGAAGAGTAGAGGATCCCTCACAATAATTAAACATAAGAAGATTGTTCATAGATGGTTATTAACTCGTTCCACTTTTAGTACACTGTACTATTTTATTGGGATTTAAAATCATAATGCAAGTTTAAATTGTATATTTGTGATTACGTATTTCGCCAGTTAATTAATTCCCGCTCAAATTATCACCCTCTCAAATCGATAACACTTTATTGATCTGCAACAATTTTGGGATTCATCACAATATTATAAACAATACAAATAATATATATATTTTTAAAATCAGAATGTATAAGGCCGCAAGGGTTTAAGTTTTTCTGTGGAATTTTATTTTATGTCCGATTTAAGCCCGGACACTCTGCAGCACATAAAACGTCGGGGTCCGGGGTTTCGGAAATTTTGGGTTTTTGCATGATGTTCATAAAACGAGCACAAAAATAACTTTATTTGAGGCTAGCATTATACAATACCAAGATTGGTTCTTATGCAATAATTATAATGAATCATGTGATAGCTTTTCACAGTGACAGTGGAATCTCGATTATTTTTTGTTAAATATTATTCTTGACTTGTGTGAAGTATCATAAACTGTGAAGGTTTTATCCGTAAAAGAAAAAAAATGATTACGTAAATAGAATTATTTTAAGGCGATCGGACATAGTAAACTATTTACGATGAAATCAGAATATAATTGTTTGCGTACAGAGAGGGTCGTCACCCACATAAATCCCAATCCATGAAGACTTATATATATATATATATATTTTTTTTAATTTTCTGAACTCAATTATAACTTATCGTAACACGACAATTTACTCAAATCTCAATAATTAAATATTTTTCATTTCGCCTACATTTGATCAATTTTCTCTTATTTTTTATTTCTTTAAAAACAGGAAAACGACAGCGTGAGATGGATCTGGGCTCTATTCATCACCCAATGCACGCCTTATTTCCTCATGTTCCTGGCCTGTATATGGCAAATGTGCTTTAAGCTTGATGATACCCCGGACTGGCAGTCATTCGTTCTTGTAAGTTGAAACATCATGAAAATGCTTCTGAGATTATCATTTTCATTTCGTGGAAACCGACTTTGCAGCCAGATTTAAATATTCGCAAGCTAATATTCCTGTATTCTGTTTACCAATTAATCTCAACAAAACTTGTGCCAGATTAAGAAGGAGCGTCAGCAGAGGGCACCCCACGACGCATTTTTTAAAAAGTTGTTAAATCAACTTAAAACAACTAAGACGAAACACAACAAAATGCTTCTTTTTGAACATTTTGCAAAAAGATGTTCGTTGTTTTTCCGGGCCAGCTAAGCTGTTCCTCCTTTTCTAGCCAGCTTGGAGCAGAAAAGGAACACCTTTTGCGAAAATTAAATTGTTGAATATAACCAAATCACCTATCATGAAAAAAAGGTTATAAGAGCATTGCAAACAATTACAATTAATTTGCAATTAGTTATTTTCATATATTTTAAGAAAATAAAGAAATGATCAAAAAAAGAGAGTTCCTCACAATGCAAAAATCTCCAAGCTAGAAAGAATTGCCTCAAAATCTCCAAGCCAGCTGAGATATGCTGGGGAACACCTTCGTCAGAGGAGGTCGCCCTCTCTTGTTCGCTCTCATATGTTATAACAAAGTAAAAAGGATTCTAAACCATCGGCACACCCTACACTTTAGAATACTTTCTAGATCTTTAAAAGTGTGCATCGATGAATAAATTCGTTAGAGCTTTATGAATTTTGCTATAATGGTTTTTGTTTCGTTTTAATTGTATGACATAGTATTGCCTAAATGTGTTGCAGGCCCTCATTGTGGAGACCCTACAAAGTATCGGCATCTTCATCCTTCTCTACGTCATCCTTCCATTTATCGACGTCTTTCGTGGTCTATTTCTCCTCAGTGCCGTTGCTATAGTGCCCTGTTTCTTGCAATTGTTTCACGATTTCGATTATAAGAAAATGCATGTTCTTGTTTTCGATATGCTTGCCTTTGTGGCGCAGTTTTCAGCTTTCATTGTTTGGCCCGTTGCGTATCCATTATCTGATCGTGTTGCCATGGAAAACAATGATGACCTTAAGGGCTACTGTGACAGTTCTAAGTCTACAATGAACACATACTCGTATGAGAGTAAACTTATTGGGGATCCCCTGGCTGAGTATGAGATTGCTATCTATTTGATTCCATTAGCTTTGGTTTTATGTTCCGTGTCTTGGTGGGACAATTTTGTAGATGAAGATACAGGTTTGGGTCGTGTCATGAAGCTGCTATTGGAATTACGAAAGAACTGCACTGCGAATAGAATAAAACCAAAACTATACGCCGTGGTGAGTTTATACAAAATACTGATCACTTTTGTGATGCTTGTAATATATTACGAAACATCCGGCTTCTATACGGACATCTCAAACTTATTCTCCCCTTCCAATTTCCATCACAATCGATGTGACATGAATTTATCAGAAGAAGAAAATACATTCTTGTCTGATTGGATCAGCGTTGCTATGATCAATGTTTGCGTCAGCGTGGTCGCATTTTACACTTCCGGTTTCGCGATCAAAGCGCACATGCAACGCTTAAGTTTCGCTCTTCCGTTACTATGTGCTACTCCCTTGACGTTCTTGTTGCTATGGTGGGCTTGTGAACGTTGTCATGAGGAATGGGATCTGCCCTTAGCAACGGAGAATGTGGAGTATTACTGGAACTGTTACCAAGGTTATGACAATATGGGGGATAGCTTTGTGGCTTTGTTGACGTATGTCGGATTTTTCTGGTGGATATCGCAGTTCTGGGCTGTACGACATCTGGCGTTCCCGCGAATAGAGAGATTGGCACAGCTCGATAAGTAAGTAGTGCTTTAGTTAATATAGTAGTAGTGCTTTACGTTAATATGATAAACGGATTAAAGTGGGATATTTCGGGTTTAAAACATGAATATGATAACAAAATTTAAAGCTTAAATATGAATGTCGCATAATGCTGTTGATAAGTCAGTGGCTGACGAGCGTAATGACCATTGACCAATAGGGTGTTTTCCTTTCTAATCCCCCTCTCTATCGCAATCACTATCCCTCTACTTTTCTGTATCTCGCTCTCGCTCTTCAGCTCAATCTCTCTATCTTTCTCTCTTTCTCTCTCTTGCCTTCTCAAAGATTAATCTTAAACGTTATGAAAGTTATAAAAAAGGTACACCTGGATTAAATCACAAGAGGCAGCAATATTGATAGGTTAATAAATAAGATTAAGACAGAAAACACTTATAAATTCAAGTCATTGTCCTTTTATCAGACAGGTTCATGTTAAACAACTTGATATCTGGAAAGCAATTGTCAAATGGCAACAAATTAATTAAAGTGGCACTTAAGGCTTATTAATTAATAACGCATGTATTCGTTGATATATTTACGCGATGTGGGGGATATAAAGGTATTTAAAGATAACGTCAAGAAATAGAGCAGTTTTCATTATAACCCAAGGAGTTGGTCATTTTATAACTAAATAAAAGCCATTTGACTCTTGAGTCATAATCTATTAATATAATGTGTTCTCGGTTGCTGATGTGTAGGTTAAAATTTGGAAATTTCAAAATATTTTCTGTTAATAAAATGAATATTCAAAGAGTTCTCTTTGCTCACTTAAAGTAAATAAACACCAGAAGTATCCACTACCTTATAAAATATGTTTATTGGCTTGATATTTGGTCTTTCCCTTCGGTATATGAGAAAATATAGTTTTGCGCCAAAAAGTACATATTGTAAATAAGTTAGCACCATATCTGTCAATCCAAACGTTATTTTACTTTGCAAACTTTAATTAGGATAATCAATATTTAAGAACGAAACCTTAATGTTCTCGCTTAAAAGAATTGAATAATTCACATTTTTATCGAATGGTTAGGTAGACCTACAATACATGAATGTATGATATGAATATAACTTTTTATATTTTCATTTTTGAGTAAAAGTAAAAGCTCCCACTGTTAAAAAAACGTCCTTGGGTTACAATAAATGTACAAACTTATCTTAACAGCAAATGGTAATAATCACATGATTTTATTGTTTTAGTCACTTGACTAATGATTCACTAATTATAACGATAGGTATGTTAAGTGCAATCTTTCGCGGTATGACATCTATCATTGTATATATATATGCATAAATTGACGTTATCTAATATGTGCCGAAACCAAAATAGTTCGACTGACTGAAAATCGAGTTTAGAGTTTAGATTTCGCGTAGCGCCCAATCCCCCGCCCAATAATCTGGTGCGAATCAAACACATTATGCTGCATGGATGCGCTTTGTCTTAAAAAAAACTCATGACACAATAGGATTTTCTATTGTTTGAAAAAAAACATGACTTAGTTTCCGTCAAACGGTATCCCTGGTCTTAAATTCCTATTAAATAGAGATAAACTAAACATTTAAAAAACTTACAAAAACTAAACATTTAAAAAACTTACAAATTAAAGGAAGCAAAGGGGCTATTTTAAAATTCTGAACCACCCTTTTCTTTCTACTCACCGCCCGTCACTTTGTTTAATTATTCTATAAGAATATTTTGGAGAGTGTGTCTGATCATTAGTTATTTGAAAACGTCAGCAGTAAGCTTAATATTTATCGACCAAATCATTTCTTTTCAGGATCTTCACAAAACCGATGCACTGTGGTGTTTTTCTGGAACAGTCGCTTATGTTCATTCGAAGACGGAATGACGAGGAGGATATTACTGTTTCTAAAGATATGGTAAACATTAGTACCCATTGTAGTACAAAAATATATAAAAAATGTCGACAGCTTATATGCATGTATATACATGATTGTGTCAGAATAAAACTATCATAATGACCATGCATGTCAATAATAATTTTATCATTGTTACATATGATGATCATTAAACAATAATATCATCATAGGAAAAACAATCACATACATGTGTTTATAAGAAAAAAAAATAGGCGCACACATTTAGATAGATATCAATATCAATACATTTTGCCACCAGAAACATGTTTAACCACCCTTTATTGAAATATAAAATACTTGTACAGTCAAACTTTGCCAGTATTTATGCGGCAATCGTTATCATAAAAACATGGATTTACAAAACAGTTTCAATACTAGTTATATAGTCATTCGACTACTCCATAGAAAGAAGATCAAGGGGTGTCCATCAAGGTGCGGAAAAGAGCTCAAAAACAAGAAGTGCCAGAGGGTTGCAATCCGATGTTCGGAAGAGCCAAGACCACGCCCTATATCTACATGTGCGCCACCATGTGGCATGAAAACAAACGAGAGATGATTCAGCTGCTCATTTCAGTTTTGAGGTAGGTTTGATAATTCTTATTTATTAATTAACTGTTGTTTAGTTTCAATTATCGATTTCTTTGTTTGTTGAACTTCAGTTATTAGTAATTACCCACTTATTAGTCGTTTATGCAACAACAGACCTAAAAACATTCATTTATGCTCGGTGCAATAGGAAAATGTTCATTAATCATTTCCAAATAAGATACATGTATAATAATTTTCCATATTTCTTAATATTTTTCATACATGTTGCAACACTGTTGATGTTTCTGAACATTGATTTTGTGAACTTTACAGAACCGATTTTGACTCTTGGCTGAAAAAGGTCTTAAACGATCCGGATATGTATGAGTTTGAGCGTAAGTAAACCTATAAAACATTTTAAATTCACATTTAAGTAGTGATTTTCATATATATGTTCTATATATTCCAATAAATGCTAATGCATTTAGGCTATTTGGGATTTGACATGCCAACTTTAAAATATTCTATTCGGTCAAGAGATTCAATTTTTATTCAAGAGTTGATTGATTGTTGGTGATGTTGTATAATTTGAGATAGCACTATAGCTATCTTATAGGCCATTATCTACACTATTTCATTTCATCTAATGCGTGAAAGAAATAAAACAAATGAACTGCATTAGGATCTAATTCATAATCACAACGTATTATTTTTTTTCAGTGAACATATATTTCGATGACGCATTCGCGGCACCAGGGAAAGGTCAACATCACACTCTGAATGAGTTTGTGGAGCAGTTTCTCGAATGCTTTGAGGAGGCGAAAAGGTAAGCCATGATTCAGCAATTTATATAATTATATTGAATTACATTAAATACACATGGTTTTCATGTTGTCATGTAATAGCATCAATAGCCCCTTTTATATGTTTTTGACACCACCCTTGCTTTCTAATACCCCACATTCGGCTAGAGGCGATCTGACCTCACCGCTTAAAACGTAAAAACGCCTAAAGGACGTCAAAAGGACGTTGTCATCTTAGTTATATGTGAAAAGATTTCAGACGCGTCAAACCCTTCCTTAATTCGCTTCGCTTCTCTGCAACGTACGTTTAACGCTCTTCTTATGTCCGGAAAACTAATATGCATGACATAATCGCCATCATGTACATCTTGAGTTGTAAAGTTAGCCATAACAGTTTAATCTGAGCCATACAAAATTATTTGAAAACATATATATTAGATTTACTGAAATTTATCAAAAATAAGAAATAACTATAATCACGATGCCTCCCTGATAAATCAATGAAACCATATGTTTATGTTCTAAACACAGTGGTCGGCAAGTATAACAAAACAAAAACAATATGTTTATATTTTCATATCGATTCCAGAACGTATTTTGAGAAGGAGTGGCACGGCAAGAAGGCACCGCCCCAGGCCGCCCCGACGAAGTGTGTGACGCCCTATGGCGGTCAGCTGGTATTTACTCTGCCCTTTGACTCGAAGATGATCCTGCATCTCAAGGACAAGAGAAAGATACGCAATAGGAAGCGATGGAGTCAGGTGATTTCCTTAAATTTAATTTTTCGAAAATATATCAACAACATAATACATTTATGAAATGACACTGTTGCACAGTTCCATGCCTTCCTTTTGACTTACAGCAAAGAACCTGCATCTATAATTTGTCTAACGTCTAGATTTGAACGTGCTAAGCCATGTACCATTGTGTCATGTTTGGTTTATTATAATAAGTAGATTACGCTTATATGACATCAGAACCGACTATTATATCAATTACCTTAATATACCAGTTCATATCTCCCTTCTCAATTCCCCTCCTTAGGTCATGTACATTATCAACCTAGTGGGCAAACAAAAAAAACTATGTGCCAAGACGAACAAAGAACTCGCACATTAAGTGTTAAAAAGGTCTATATCTATCACTTTAGGTCATGTACATGTTCAGCCTGGTGGGCCAGCAGATCCGAGGCCTTGGCAATTACACAGAAGCACACCGGGCCCAAGTGGCAGAGAACTCATATATTCTCGCCCTAGATGGTGACGTCGATTTTCAAGCTGAGGCGCTGACGTTGCTCTTAGATTTGATGAAGAGAGATAAGAAAGTGGCGGCGGCATGTGGGCGTATTCATCCTATTGGCGATGGTCGGTGGTTGTGTTGCATTTTATTTATATTTAAATAAATCTCCATTAGATTAAGTTGTACGTTTTATGCATAATACATTACAAGTAGCACTACATTCCACTAACACGTAAATACAGTATATAGACGTGTAAAACTTTAAACTACATATAATATAAGAACATGTGCTAAATGCAAGTGAACAAAATTTGCATATACAAATTTTAAGCCAATAAAAACGTTTGTAACCAACTACAATCAATGCTAATCATATAAGCTATCAACTGCTTAAAGCTACGATAACTTTTCTTTAACAAAAACGTTGGGTTTCATGAGCAAAAGTGCTCTATGGAATCAAAAGTAATCGTTTGAACACCGCTTGAACACCAAGAACAAATTTAAACATCCTTGTATGTGGCAAAGCGTGTTTAAAAAAGGGGACATTTTGCATGTAACTATGCCTGAAAATCTTGCACAAAATTGGCTTTTGATACATCATTATAATCAACATAGGTATCTAACACTAACAAGACTATACAATAACAATAATTTTATTCACAGGTCCAATGGTATGGTACCAGAAATTCGAGTACTGTCTCTCTCATTGGCTACAAAAGGCAACCGAGCACGTTTTGGGTTGCGTCCTTTGCAGTCCGGGATGTTTCAGTTTGTTCCGGTGTTCCAAAATAGAAGATGTCATGGCACGTTATTCACATCTGCCCGAGGGAGCTAGACAGCATGTACAATTTGATCAAGGTGCGAGTCTTGGTATTATGAAATGTGAAAAAAAAATGTCTCATAAAAAATGTTGATGGACCATGACATAAGATACCTCGAAATTGAGTAGCTCTTAGGTTGTTATTTTATATATGCTCGCGTTAGTTTATGTCGCCTCTGTACATACGTTGTTCGGATTAGGTTAGAATTGAAGGAATGAACAAAATTGACAGCATATGATAATTATCAAAACAATCTCTACAACCTTAAATCACAAAAACAACGTATTCACGACCTAAAACGGATGATTGCTATTGAGTTTTCATTTATCTTAAAAGGTGAAGACCGTTGGTTATGCACATTACTTCTCCAGCAAGGCCATCGAATCGAATATTCCGCCGCGTCAGACGCCTACACATATGCGCCAGAGGAATTCAAGGAATTCTTCAACCAAAGGCGCAGATGGATTACGTCCACGTATGCGAACGTCATGGATTTACTAGCGTAAGTAACTTGATTCGTGGTTGGGGTTTCCTTTTATCCAAATCGACAAGATATAGTCGGCCAATAAATGACGTTTGGTTTTGTGTTATTCTAAAAGATACAACGATCGTCCTTTTTGCCGATAAACGTTTACTTGTTTTGCCGTTCGACGCTAGAAAGTCGTCCTGCAAACTTTGAGTAAAAAATCTAATGTAAACATTTTATTAGTCTAACTGCGGTTCGCATGATCTACAATAAACATGTCTTTTCTAGGATGTTAATTTTGATGTATATTTATGTGATATTGATGTGCCTGTTCCACTTATTCGAGTTTTATCAAATCGAATAATGTGTTTATGTTATTTAGCTTATTTGAATATTTCATTCACCATTCAAGGGACGGACGATACACAGCCAAGAAGAATGACAACATATCCATGCTTTACATCTTCTATCAAGGACTTTTATTTGGCTCTTCCATTCTTGGACCAGCAACAATATTCCTGCTCATAGTGAGTTTAAATTAAATTGAATTAATGTTTAATATCATGTGAATTAAATGATTTTTTTATCAACATAAACAATTTCCTCAATAAAACTATATATTGACGAACCCTTATCTATAGATCATATTGTAATCTATTATTTAGCATAATTATACACAAATTCAAATTGTCATTTCTATTTGCAGGTTGGTGCTTTTAACGCCGTGTTTCAAGTCGGTCTAGGTCTGGCTATCTTCATTGGTCTTATTCCACTTGCCATCTTCTTAGTTTTGTGCTACAAGTGCAAGGAAGACACCCAGGTACGTAGTTTTCAATTACGGTTTTGAGATAGCTATTCACTTGAAACCAATGTTCAAAAGCATTCTTCATCACTTATTTTATATTTCTTTATTTTTGTCCACATTCAAAATCTATGCTATATACATGTTTCGGGTCTAGGAAAATTCCTCCCTGGACATTTTTTCTATTGCGCCCTAATTCAAAATAAAAATTACGCTTCACATATTTAAGTCATTAAACACTGTATTTTAAGGCCAGGTAGTTTATTCATACTGATTGATACATATTCAGACTTAGGCCGCTTTCACGCAAAAAACACAAAATCCGAAATTTTCGAAAGCCACATTCGCATGACATAGCAATTTATCCCCTCTGCTTAAGCAAAAGATTAGGATATTTTGTGCGTAAACGCGCCTTAAGGGTCAAATAATCATTTAGCAAACCGTCAAATCATGAAAAGTTTTTGGTAGGGTCCGATCGTGTAAACATTGACATTCAAATTTTAAGGTCACCTACGCGGCCATCCTATCCGCCGTCCTGGCCGTTCTACAGACCCTCGTTTTAATCGGACTCATCCGCCAAATGGTCGAAGATGGAATATGCAGCCCGACATCCTTTTTCACGCTCTTCGTATTGGGCATATTTGTGCTGGCCGCCATACTGCATCCACAGGTCGGGATCTGTTTACAATGTTTATGTTTTAGTGTATAAGATTGTGCTTGCAAGTTCAATCACATGATGAATTCAAACTGTCAATGTGTAAATCTAAGATATGAGTCTAATGCTGTTAACGCGAGGTTTAAGCATCCTGTAACATAAGGCATAGACGGATTAATCGAAAAATGACGCACTTTTCAATATATTTTCAGCTTTTATGTTGAATTGTTCATAAATAGATTGTTCTTTGCCATTGATCTGTATATCAATGAAACACACAATCATTACCTTATAAAATAATGTAACTTAATTCAAAGTTATAAATCTCAGTTTCATAATATGGCTCATTTAAACCAACAAAATTGACCACGTGAAATGACGCACCTATGCTTTTGTTAAGATAACCGTATTGGAAATGTCTATTTGGTGTTAATTTGAGATATGTTTGGTGATTTACGTATGTTGGGTATTAGAAAACTCTTTAGCTATCTGGAAATTCCTTAATTAGTGGTGTTAGTGAAATCACTATATCATTATATATACATATATCAGGTTTGAATGAAGTAAACTTTAGAATTGTTATTTTTTATAAAACCATTATACTGAACATGTAGAATAAGACAAGTTTACCTTTATATGTGTATGTTGGTACCTCTAAGCAAATCTATATGCAACCGAAAAAAATTTAGGCGGACCATTATGGATTAAACCTCAAAAGTATATAACGTTGCCTGTGAGATATAAAATTATACTTATCATCCCATAAACTGTCTTAGGTTTAGAAGTTTTCAATTCATTTCGCATATCTAATAATTAAATATGTATTTCAAATCCGAAACTCCCTTTGTCAATGCTCGTTTATCATAAAAACAGGGTGCGTCAATTATCGATTATGCATCTGGTGCGTTCTTATGGGAGTTAATTCTTTTTTATACTGAGACCGTGGTTCACGATCGGAGATAAAAATTATATGATTTGAAACAGTTATGACTGTGTTTTCTAATGACGTACAAATCGATGGCAAATGTAAACCGTTTTTATGAGATATTCGGAAATTAAGCTTAAAATAACCTGAAAAGTGCGTCAATTTTTGATTAATCCGTCTACATCTTGATCTAGAAAAAAAAATAATTTGTGAAGTTTTAGCCTTTTATTCCTACATAGCTACCATAATCGGCATGCGTAATAAGTCCATTTCAATCTATGCCTTTAGCAATATCGAACCAACACTTACACTCTTACGTTACAGGAGGGTTCCAACCTGGTCTACCTACCTGTGTTCTTCCTATTGGTGCCCTGTATGTATCTCATTCTCATTATCTACTCGCTCTGCAATGTCAAGAGCACCTCATGGGGGACGCGAGAGAAGCCAGCCGAACAAAATCAGGTAACAAGACTGACCAAGGACAGTGTCCTACATATTCTATATATTGCACTAAATGACATGTTTTCAAAACATTGCATTGTCAGAATGGCTCAGGTCACATTTTCATGTATAACTGGTTATTTACATAAGATATAATAAACAATACGATTCAATTAATATATAACGTTTTTATCAGCAGATTAAATAAAAATATGTTTTTATGTTTTAACGAACTCCTTTTGAACAGTAATAACACATCGAATCACATGATTATACAAACATTTCAATGGTGAATATGCGTTTCAATTTCACTGACTATGAATTCTCTAAGTTTAATCGGATATCAAACAGACTACCGCCAATGCTGAATCCCCAAGTGGCGGCAATAGCCTCCTGAACTACTTTGGCATGGATGCAAGCCGATCAAACTCGGGCAAACCCGGATATACCTTAAGATGTTCCAATTGGTGTTCCATGACCTGTTGTGGAAATACAGATGAAAGTGTGGAGGTCATGCGGGAACTCAAGCATGATATATTGCACGGCGATAAGGTGAGGGGAGAACCGATATTATAGATCAGGATCAGGAAAGATCAAATATAGAGATTACTCGTTTATTATGTTATGTTATGTTCATTTGGTTCATAAAAAGCAATATTCACTAATGTCCGTTTGTCATTGACATATTTTGGTCTATTTATAGGTCTTGCTTTAACTTTACTTGAATTAATTATATACATCGACAAAATGCTTTTTGAATATGATTACAAATATTTGTATATTCCATTAGGATAGTAAGCGAAGGGCTGAGGTCTCAAAGCCGAAAGATGACAAGAAACATTCGGATGATGATAAACCAATTACAAAAGGTATGCCGCTAACTGAATTCAAAACATACAGACAAAATATTATGAGGTGGCATCGTTTTTTAATCTTTATAAAAGAGAAATTAACACATAATGATCATATGACAAGTTTAGTGGAATTAACACAATTTCATAAAATTATCCATTATACATCACAATTTAATAATATTCAACACAATATTTTTTCAATGCCACAAGGTAACTTTGTGTCATTACTCACGCAGTTTTTTTTCTCAATCACCTCTTGTATCATTCAGAGGACTCGCATGAGACTAAAGCTACTGAAGCGAAGAAGCTTAAGAAAGAGCTGGAAAACACAGATTGGCTGAATCACAAACATATTATTGATTGGCCAATAACGCATATCAGTGAGGTTCGTTTGATAGTTAGGGCATTTCTGTATGCGGGATTTCATTATGAACGAACTTCCTCTACTTCACCACCAAATAGAGCCTATATCTTTATATCACAATGATTTTCGACCACCAAATAGAGCCTATATTTTTTATATCACAATGATTTTCGATGAAGACACTTAATCGATACGTTGAAAACCTATATCGCTCGTTCCGATATATATGAAAGACATATCAATTTGATAATGAACGCATGGTTCATAAACAAGAAAAGCATACATACACCTTAACACCAAAATAATTGTTTTAACAGGACACCACAGAATTTTGGAACGAATTCATCCACAAATACCTGAAACCCTTGAATGCCGGCAAAACAAAAGAACAAATCCAAAAGGACACGGATGCACTTGGGGACGAGATGGCCGAACTGAGGGACAAGGTCGTGTTTGGCTTCTTTATGATTGACGTGTTACTCATAGCAACCATATTGGGAATGAGTCTCACTATACAACAGGTGCGTGTTGTCACTTTGTTTCTCATCTTTGGCTTTATATATATACATGTACAATGTATTTGCATTTTTATAAATATATAGATGTTCGATACGTACCATGCATAAATGTGATACCTTAACAGGATACTAATATTATTAACACCACATTTCGGGTGATACCTCACCTATAATCATAGACCTGGCCCAAGCCTCCTAGTTAGAATCGAAACCCTTTAATGAAAGAAAAACACAATCTATCAGCTTAACAGTGGGCTGTAAAATGATATAAGAACACTGTTGTTATCAACAGAGCACTAATCGACAAGTCAGTTATAATTCGTATATTTTATACTCTTTAGGTACCCGACATGGCGATCGAATGGAACTGCACAGTAAGCGGAGAAGAATACATTTCAACCATCGATCCCATTGGTTTCCTCTTCCTCATTGTTTTCGGTCTCATCCTGTTGATTCAATTGATTGGCATGCTCCTGCACCGGATGTTTACATTCCTGCAAGTGCTTTCCGTTGGTAGCGGGTCGTCACGGGGAGATGCTACGGACTACGCGAAGAAGAAACTGATGGGAGAGGATAAAACGGATGCAAAGCAAAAGTAAGTCAATGCTTGTGTCTTTTGTTTGGTATTATACCGTTTATGGTTTGTTTACGGATTGCTACATAGTCCATCATAAGTAAATATAAATGTTTTCACATGCTCACTTGTCAAAAGTAGAAATTGATTGAGGTTAACACGACAGGAATTGAAGTATTGTATATGTAATGGTGCGAACTTTGCTCCGCTCTTCGAATCAGACAGATAAACAACACGGTAAAACGAAATGATATAGTTATTTTTCAAAGATTGGTTGCTGAATAAATGTTTAAATTTGGTATATGACATGAATCAGGGAGGCGTATGATGCTACGTTTGCATCATTATGAACTGACACGTTAGCGTTGTGAAACCACACCCGATACGATATCACAGACCTATAGTTTTGTTACCAGACAAGAGGATGAAGAGACGAAACCACAAGACGAAGAAGCAAACCAGCCTCCGAAAGAAGAACCAAAAACAAAACCAGTTGATAAAGAAGAACTAACGGACAATCTAGCAGCCATTGTGCAAACGGCGAAATTCGGCAAAATGTGGAAAGAGAAAATGAATGATAACAAACCGAAACAAGCCAAGAATGCTATAGCGCCTGTTGAGGAGGTTCCAAAGAGAGAGAAGGAATATTATGAGCCGCATAAGGATTTTGCGCCCACTAAAAAGCACTGGTGGGAAATCGCTGAACAACCGAAAAAGGTAGGGATAATTGTTATTGTCTATTGTTTTTACTCAAGTCATAAGATGATATATTAATTGAGTAGAGATTAATGCTTATCAAATTACTATTATTTATATGTGTGGCCTACTTGTTTATCTTTGAATGATATCTTATGTATATATTTGCTTATATGTTATCGAATTTCAGATTTCAGTCATAGAATAATTGAATTCAAGTTTTAAGATTGAAAACAAAGGCACATAGTAACAATATACATAAGTTTCTTTTAAATTTCAAACAGGCTAAACCAAAGGGAGCTAGACCCAAATCAGGCGTCACCAAAATTAAAGTAGAACCTAAGACCGATGAGCAAGCGGATTCACCAGACACCCACAATAGTGCTGTGTAGCAGGCTCAATATTTCGCAACAATAACTACAAAAAAAAAAAACTATTTGACTAATGTATTAAATTGGTTGCCAAATCTTGCATTTTGATTTCTACTGTGATTGTGAGTCGATACATACCTTAATGAGTTGTTTAATTTTAACGATGTGAAACATTCACTGATGTCGAATTCAGTATTTATTATGCTTTTCTCAACATTATTAAATGCTTTAGGTTTTTATATATATGAAAGAAACCATCAGGTTATAGTGAGTACATTATGTAAAAAATATCATGTAACTATTTATTGATAGATACATATATTTATTATTACAATGCGTCGCTGCTCTACGCCGTTATAAATCAAACGTAAGAGTATATGCGTATGAAAAGGTTGAATATAAAATATGTTATATGAATTAGCTATGTCATGGCAAGTTTAAGTATATAAAAATATGTTTATTCAAGCTTATTCAAATCCAACTGCATTGCTTCAAAATAATCATGTCCTGAATTATATGTTTCTATTTATATAAAAATACTGCATTGTTTTGTCTGTGATTAATTCAGTATGTGTACTTTGTATGTTAACGTACGTTTTCCTCCAAAACCAAGATCATAAGTCGTCTGCATAATCTTGGCGTTGCTGCATAACTACTACTTCTCCACCTGGTTTGGGAAGTTGCACCTATTGCGATATACGATACTTCGATATTTCAGTTAACAATTAAGAACCGACTCAACTCAAACAAACAAAATGCATTTATCTTGATTTTTTATGATCACGCAAAGTTTGAAGCTATTAGGGTTCACAAAGACCATATAAAGTCAATAATTAAGGGCATTCCTCTGCGTATTCAGGGCACTTGCTGCATATATACGACTGCTCTACCTGGCCCGGACAGTTACACACGTTACGATATCCGTCGTATTTCAGTCCAACTAAAGCAACCCCAACTCAAACAAACAAAATAAGCTCATATTCATATTTATTTTCAACTTAAATCATAGTGAACCGGGACCTCAATGAATAGGGGCCCCGATACATTGAATCATTAAAACAACATTGAAAACAAAAGCAATTTATTTCAAATTTATTCTCAAGTATAACCAAAATACAGGGAATATGCATCAAAATGTACTTTAATGATTTAATGCATTATCATTGACTCCAACCTCAAATATCTATGGACATTCATCTGCATATTCAGGGCATTTACTGCATATATACGACTGTTCCACCTGGTCGCGAAAGTTGCACACGTTGCGATATCCATCATAGATGGCGCCCTCGTCGCTCCGGTGGAATTTATTTCACACAAAAGGAGAATGAATTCAACAAACAAAATCAATTTATTTCAATTTTATTTTCAACGATAACCAAAATACAGGGAATAGGCATGAAACTGTACTCTAAATGCTCCAAAATCTAAGGGCATTCCTCGGCATATTCCGGACACTTGCTGCATATATACGACTGTTCCACTTGGTCTGGAAAGTTGCACACGTTGCGATATCCGTCGTAAATGGCGCCCTCGTCGCAACGGCGGAAGTGAGCCTCCAGATTGCGACACAAATAGTAGTATTCACAGGAGTATGGGTCCATGTAGGTGCCGTCGATGCGCCATTGACAAAAATCCTCTGGAAATGTAAAATGAATTATAAACAATTAAATAAATCAGGTAGTAGTAAGTGGACTGCGAGGTTACGACACAAGTTGTAGTATTCACATGAATATGGGTCCATGTAAGTACCGTCGATGCGCCATTGGCAAAAGTCCTCTGCAATTGGAAAATAGTTTAAATATAAAGCATGAATAATACAAATCAGAGTAAGAGAATTTCGAGGTTACAGCACAAGTAGTAGTATTAGCAGGAATATCGGGCCGTGTAGGTGCCGTCGATGCGCCATTGGCAAAAGTCCTCTAGAAGGAAAACGAATGTTGAGAAGTATCGTTGATGTCAAATACTTATTAACCATTTAGTCATAAGGGGCAATTGATTTACCGTCATTTACCTGTTTTACAGTTTTCTTACATATCCTGTATGCATCATTTGTTGAATTCTTTTTAGAAACTCGTTTGAGCATTCCGTGTGTTGACCAGGCAACTGAGAAATAGAGATTGACGTTTATATCGTTAAATAAATTACTCATTTTAAAAGAAAATTTGCCAACCATTACAGCTGTTAGCGTACAGCTTGAAAGTGTGCGATTTTGCTAAGTTCAATGGCCAAAAAGAAACAAAACAAAGTTAAAAAGAGCCCTCTGTACAAACCGTCATAGATTGGTTCAGTGGCGCCCGGTGGCAGGGAAGTGGTTGTGGTTGTCCAGTAGGTTGTGGTTTCCCCCGTGTTGGCCGTCAGTGTGGTGGTCTTAGGGGTGGTCCTACCGGAAATAAATTATCTATCAAGACATATTGTGTCCATGTATAAAGTTTAATATAAGTAAACCAAATATTATTTGAATTGTTTATATGAATGGTATAATTGATGTGGAGGTTTCAATATAGTAGACTCAGTTTATTGAGTTCTATGTATAAATTGTTGTTTGTAAATATATCGTATAGTCGTCTTATCCGAGCGTTATCCATATAACAATAATGTGAAAATAGCATACATGGCTGTAGTGGGTGGGTACGTTGGCTGGTATCCCTCCAAGGCCTTATACAGGGATCGCAACAGGGGATACTTGGAACCTCCACACCACACTCCGTGGAAATCATCAAGGTCTAGAGCCCACACCATCCAGCCGCCGAGGCCCTTACTGCGGAGCCAGTAGACCTAAAATGAAATGAAAAAGTATAGATATATGTAAAACTGGTAAACTCATGTATTGATTAAAAGACAAATGAAATCAGAAACACCTTACACAAGCAGTGGTATCGTATACAGATATTCAAAAAATCTATGTATGATGAAAAGGGGTTTAACCATGAATATATCACACTGGATTATGGGAAGAAAAAAAAACATTCAAAATAATATCAAATCATAATTTAAGCCAATAAAAGAGATTCCATGGTCATAACAAATTAACAAAAAATAATCAACGCATTCTCTTTAAAATAAAACATAACGTTTTGGTTATATTGAGACATAAATGAGTGCCTGCTGAAAGTCATTTATATCTATGTTTCTTATTATGGAAACTTTCAAGCCGGAAACGTTTGATCCGGATACGTCGTATATAGAATTTTATTTACATTTTACGATTAGGCATATCACCTTGTTTTCCAGGCTGACAGTATCATCATAGCCCATCCACGTTGTACCTAGGTTACCATAGGGAATCATTTGTTCCAAATGGCGGTTGAGGATGGCGTCCGGATTTCCCAGCTCCATGCAGATCTAAATTGGAAGATTATTCTTCTCTTGAAAATAATATATATTATAGATCGATAATGATGAAAATTATTCCAAAGTATTTCAGACGACATTTCAAAGGTACAAATTGCCATTTGTAAACATCAACAAATAAGTAAATCTAAATAAAATCATGACGATATTCTATTCTAAAGCATTGTTATACTGTGGCATGGCTAAAAAAACACGATAAAATTGCATTTTAAAAAGAAATCATACAACAAAATAGAATTATTTTATATTAAATATATGAAGATTAAAAAGTTGCGAAACATATATTTTTTTTCGATGAATTTCTATTGCTGCCAATGGGTACAAGCTCTATATTGCAACCGGAAGTGCCTCTGGACTAAAATTCCAAAACTTTGATATATAATAGGTGTGCCTCCCCCAAACGTGTTCTATCACGTATGTTTTGATTCTTTGAGGATAAGAGTGAAGAAACATAACAAAGTCTGCGCGCTTAATAGAAAAAAAAAACAAATGACAAACACATGATTCAAATTAAACATATTGTTTTGAAACTGCAACAGATTACAAGTTCTTAGTTGTTTCATATTGATAAATTTTGAAAAGGATGAAATAATGAGAAAAATGTTATTACAATTTAAATATACCCGTGCCAGGGTATAGTGCACATTTCACAAAATAAACGAATGCTCCTTCTTTATTAAATAAATTGGAAAACGTGGGTCTGTTTATCAATAGCTTCTATACATGGCCAATTATTTAATTTATCATAATATCAATATCATTAACAGTATAATAACAGGCTACATAAATCATTGATACCTCATAATACGACATAAATCCCGCCTCCCCCGTAAATGGGCCAGCAGGATTTGGTCCCTCTGAGGGCGCGTCAATACCATTGTTGGTTTCATCAGAGAGTTCGAAACCCCGACCGTATAAGGGCATGCCAATGATGAGTTTCTCTGGAGGACAGCCACCGTCCAACCAGAGACTGGCCGCGTATTCCTATAATTTCAATACTTTTGAATGTATTTTTATTTAGCTAATGAATCATTTAAAATCGATTTATCATTACACAAAAATATTTGACAAAATATATCGTTTAAAAATATATAGTTATTTACATAGATGGTGCTTGATCGGATGTCTGTTTTAATATACGTTTTAATGCGATAATTTAGAACAAGATTTTCTCTTAGCATCCACTTATGGAAATAATCATAACCACCTTACGTTTACGTTGAGTATGTTAATGCTTAAATACATGAACTCATCTATTCAGTCTAACATATAACTGAGAAGAATTTTAATACACACATACCACGCTCAAATAAAGTTCATCGCCTTCTTGTCCAGTGCGAGGATACAGCGGGGCATGGTGACCCGTCAACTCGGCCCAAGAGGCACTGCATAGGTCGTAACTCATCAGATTGATAAAGTCAAGTTCCCTATAAAAGCAACGAGATTCAACAAAACATTGTAACATCCTTAAATGATGGCGGAGAAGACATTAGGTACTTGCTCGTTGATAAGAATGGTACAGCCAATTATTGACACAAGGAATTTGGAAACATTAATACAGACTTCATACCTCGTCCCAGTAATAATAATTCTGAGAACGATTCAACATTTATGTTTCCTGCAATTGCTATTATAGAAATAGTAGTAGGAGCAATAGTAGCTCACAAATAATAGTTAATCGAATTGCGAAAGTTACGACCTTATAAATAAATATCAATTTCTAAACCGTTTGAAACATGTTATAAAGCCATATTACTGTGAAATGAGGTCGATTTCATAAGCCGATTCCACGACGCTCTTGCCCGCTCCGACGGCAGCGGTCATCAACAAAACCTCTTTTCCGGTTGCTGCCGCTTCTGCTTCAAATGCAACACGCATTTCCTATAGAGAAAAAAATGATTTATTGAAATTTATGTAAATACAAAACATGAGAAATATGTTGATCTATGCATACATTTCTAACTTGATTATTTTCGCTATAATATGCTAAATTTCATGAAAGCTTACAAAACTACACGCAAAAAAAGACGTTTAATTGATTGCATAATTTTTTTTTTAAACAGGCTTTATTACATGCATATTAAAACGAAAATACTCATCGCTATATGTTAAATGATCATAAGGGTTTGGCCACATTGGAAGCTTTTTGGGGCCTTTTCTTTCTAACATTCTTTTCCATAAGAATGATAGAGCTTGTGGGGGACAAAAAGTTCAAACACCTATAATTATGGTTACATATTTCTAAAAATCTAAATTTAGGTGCAAGTTTTAATCGCACCTGGCACAAAAGCGTGAATCGCTGCTTATCCTCCGGTGGGCTTCCTCTGTTTGCAGGATATTCAAAATCCAGATCGAAACCATCAAAGTTATTGCGTCTCACGTATTCAATCGAACTGTTGATAAAGATGGTTCTGTTTTCCTAAAAGCAAATTGCAACATGAATCGTTGTATAAGACATAAGACAATTCATTTTATTCAATTACAACTTGTCGTGATATATACTATATAATTCCTATTTTTAAACGCTTTTGCTTATTTAAGGAGGCAATACAATTTTCATTCGAATTTATATTTGTATATTCAAGCATAACAAGTGTTATGTGATCAATATCATAATTTGACTAAAATGTTATTTAACAAGTTACATGACTCATGCATGAAATAAATTATCCTTATATATTTACTTATATTTCTTTACCAACCAACTGATTATAACGGTAAGAAGTCTACGGACGTTGAGTGGACGCACTTCTTTAAGTCCATATGAACAGTTTCTGGATGTCCTTTACGTTGCGGACGTAGAAATGACATTACTCTTGTGGAACATCCGAAGCAAAAGTAAGGATGACAATTATCGGACGTTCGGAAAACATTCATATGATCCGAAACAGGGCGTCCTGACAAAGTCACGTCCGAATGCGACGTATAAATGACCACCTTTACCGAGTGGAAAGTTGCAAACAACCTACCTTGGTAGCTAACATGCTGCTCATCTCCTCAACCCCGTGAGTCCATCCTCCCACCGCCAATAGGGTTTTTGCCGAAGGATTGATGTTCCGAATGTGGAAATTGAAACGTTCGTACCTTTATCAAAATGGAAGGACATTGCATATTTTTTTAAGTAGAATTAAATATATGCGTACATCTTTTGTAAGCAAATCATAAAATACTCCTTACATGTAGTTTCAATGCATTAACTGCCCACAGATACTGTTTTTCATGACTGGGGCATTTTCATAACGAGGATTCATTATATTTATGTTCTATATAGAAAATAACATATAACAAAAATCACATTTCTACGAGTCAGTCGTTCGACTTATTATTCCACTTGTGACTGACTCCTTATTCGCTGCGATCTTTATATATCATATACATTTAAAAACACTTTTAGATATAATTCCAATTTGACTCACATTCCGACGAATCCTTCGCTGGACTCGTCATTCCACTCGTAGGCCACCAGCTCATTATCAATCATATTGACGAATGAATAGATGAAATGAGTGCACAGCGCGGGGTCAATGTACTCTGGGACGAAATGGCCGGCCCCCGATCGATACTGGGCCCAGTTGGCGTAGTAGCAAACGCGCTTGGCATCTTCTTGCGCGATGACCGCTGAAAAAATAGGTTAACATATTGATAATACAATAATACAATCACACATTCAGAGAGCCAGGTAAATGTATTCAAGTGCCTGCGCCCGGTCGATATTCTTGTCAGTTGGCGTAGTAGCATACTCGCTTGGCATCTTCCTCTTGCGCTGAGACCGCTGAAAATGTTTTTTATCACCGTGACAACACTCTTTGGTAGCTACGACACAGTTTTTAACATATAAAGGACATGCATTCAGGGACCAAGCGACCGGCATCCGATCGATTTTGGGGCCATTAGGCGTAGTAATACACACGCTTGGCATCTTCTTGCGCGAAAACCGTTGAAATCGGTTGTATACACTTAGAATATATTTGATGGACCTGCGACACAGTTTGCAAACGATAAAGGACATGTACTTAGGGACCAAGCGGCCGGCGCCCGAACAATACTGCGGCCAGTTGGCACAGAAGCACACACGCTTGGCATCTTCATCTTGTGCAAAGACCGCTGTTTATAACAATTGTACGATGTTCTTATTTAATAGGTTATGTTAGAATAATGTTCATAAAATGTTAATGTTAAATGATTAATGTTTAATCAAATAATGCCTATTGAAAAATGGCGTCGGAATGAGTTCTATTTCATCTATCTGTCTGATGAACGTGCCTTTGACGTCAGTCATTGTTTTTACGTTACAACATCTCCAAAATGACGTCCCGACGACTGAAATATTATATTGCCCAAATAAAGTATTTTCGACAGCCAGTTGCAATCCAAGTATACGCGCTTCGCATGGAGACAGCTTATGAAAGAATGAAGTATTTATTATTAAAAGCTTGGATATATGTTTTCAAATTTATTCGCAGAAGTCTTTTATTTCTAACCTATTGGTATTTATTTACACGTTGATTAAACAAACTTTGGTATATTGTGACAATCAAAGTAGCGTTGAGACAGCGTCGCCTTATGACATAGGTAGTTGAAATTATTATCCTCGTGCAAAAAATATATGATCAAGTTCGCCTAGAAATGCTAGTTCTCATCTAGTATTAAATCGCGATTACCAATTCAAGATCCATTAATAATTACATAACTGCCAAATTTAACGAACGTTCTGTTAGATTTCGTAACGAATCATATCACGTCAATAAAAAATAGAAATTATTAAAGGTATTGCTGTTTTTCTAGAAAAAAAATTACAAACCATTCCGATTAGTTTGATCTACTTAGTACAAGGCACAATTTTCTTACATATAAAAATAAAAATAATAAGTATTTGCATTGCTTACCAAGAGATGAAACTACAATAAGAATTAAAATAGACAAACTTGACATTTCTCAATGTAAGCATAGCATCATTTGACAATGAGATGTCTATATACCTTAACTTGCATTATATATATTATCTTAATTGTGCTCATATGATAGCAATAAGTCAATAAATAGGTCAGATTGTGATATCATTGATCATTTTATGTGACATAACTGATGCGACTACAAAATTGGAGAAAATCGGTATCTTAAACTGACTCTCTCAATTACCATGTAATCCACTTAAACTGAAATTAAGTTGTTATAAACCCTAAAGATAACAACATTTTGTTTTACATTCGAACACAAAAAATATGATATAAGTAATGGTTACAAAGAAAGCTGTATGGGTCGTCTATAAGATGTTCATTTTGGAAGTAGTCTAATGTCGTTATAATTTGTTACTTAGATCACATGTATGAATAGGTTTTCTGGAATATTTTTACCTCAAAAAGGACACGAGAAATAAAGACAACTTAGGTTTTGCTAATCGATAAAAATTCATTTTGAATAAATTGAATATCCTCTAAATTACATCGGGGGACGTCTTCCCAAATAGGAATCATCTTGACCTAGCAAAACCTTGTGAGAGAGTAGAATAGCTCCTCGTCGTTTTACGAGGTCTCGTCGTTTTACGAACACCATAAAATCGGCTTTTTAGGACAGAATAAGGTATTAAATGTTAATCATCATATTTCATCTATGTATTTTATATAATCTATTGTTATATCTTCTCCGTTGCCCCACCTGTATTACCTTATATCCACGTTCGTAATCCGACGAAACCTCGTAAAACGACGAGGAACTATTCTAACCTAGAATAAATGTTCACCTTATAGCGAGCCCGGACCGCTATTGCCAACATTAGCAAACCTTTTATACTAGGAAATCATTTTTTGATGGAATACAGATTTCTGATACATTTTACTGTTCACCTTATGGCGAATAGATTCTTAAAGCAATAAATACTGTATAAAGCGACACAATAATCACTATGCTTGTCATTCAAATTATACAATAATATAATTGGATAAAATAAGCACTCATAGATGAATGATAGATATACCTGAAACGTAAAATGAAATAACAACCCTTTATTATGAGTCTACCGTTGTCACATTGAATCCCATATATGCACATGTCCTTGCTGGAGTGACCACGCATTTAGTAGTTTATTAATAGTTAAATCATGATTGTGACGTCATCCAATAGATTTCCTTTGATCTTTTATGGTGTTATTTCCAACGAAAAACCAAATGTTCTCGCTGAGCCATGTGTCAAAATCCTTGATTCATGGTTGACAAGATACTCCACGAGGGAGTAGTGTCACTCATGATTTTTAAGAAATGCAATATAATACACCAAGAACTCATAAGTATAGATGACAGATACTCACAATTTAAAGCATAAGGCCCTGGCTATATGTAAAGCGTTTGTCGAGCTTTTTAAAAGCAAGCGTATTTTCCGGTATGGTCCTTACGGGAAACTCAAAACGCCACCCAAACATTCGTTTTGCTTTTTAAAAACAAGACGCGTTTCCTATGGGGAATACATGGAAAAGTACGCTTGCTTTGAAAAAAATATAAGCTCGACAAAAGCTTCTAATGTGGTCTCAGGCACTCATAGATTTAATTTATTTTTGCATAAACATAAGTAAACAACTTTAGAAAAGCAAATTTGATTGGTTAAACTTATCTTAACCGTAATATTTTGATTTTAACATTTAATACATCGAATTAAATTAGGCGATGTTTACCCCAATCAAAGAAAGACGTTCTATATAATGATACCGACCAATAAATCTCATTTGAATTTCGGTAAATTAATTTTCAGTTGGTTGTTTTATAATATTACAAAGTTAAGGCTTTGTACCTGCTTTCTTACTGGTTAATACACTAAAGAATGTATATCTATTGGAGAAATTATCTAAATATGTTCTCCGTTGTCCTCAAATCATCATAACACTATATATATCTGAGGATGATATACAATTCACAGTTTAATTTAGAAAAAAAATATTGTCCTTCTTATCACTAGATCTTTTGAATCGCGAATGAATGTTTATGATAAGGGAGTTTGATATTTCATTCTAATTTATAATCCTCGAGGTTAGGACAGGCAATTACTAAGTGCTTAATAAGGACTGAAACTATAGATGCTAATGATTTCATATCATATAGCCTAGAAGTAATTGATATCATTGACACTTTGTTCAATCAAGATTTAAATCAGAGAAAGCATTCAAGTTGACGTCGGGTGTTATTTTCCCAGAAATTCTTCACTTTCATGATTTCTCTTATTCAGTCTATTTGTTTTTACATTCTATTTACATATAATTTAGTCACTCATAATGTGATGTACTTGGTACTTCATTCAAGATTTGTGTGTTATGTCTGTCATGATTTATCTGATTTTGAATTTGATATACGGAAATTACCAATATAAACATAAAATGAATGGAAAAAGGAAAAACAAAATTATGGCATGAAGACTCTATAGCATATTCTATAAATCTAGTTCATGATGGATATTCTGCGAACAAAACCGCGAAAGAAACATGTATTCCAGAGACGATATTGCGCTTCAGAATAAAGACAGGGCAACTAAACCGACTGAATTCGGACCGATCTTAGACTCAGAGGGCGAGGAGCTTGTAAAATGCATATGTTTTATGAGCAATATTGGACACCCAGTAACCTAGAAATGGATAAGGCAAACAGCAGGCAGATTCGCATCGAAAAGGTAGGATATTTTCCCATAGTCAAATCGGCTAGAAAGCTTAGTTGCGAGGTTATGTTCAAAATAGCAATTTATGTTTAAACCAGTGAAATGTAAATTCCTAATTTAGCAATTTGGGGAGGGGGTGGGGGAGGATGTTTGTTGTCGCTAGCATTTCGAACGACAATACGTCGTACATTGTGGAAAGGACGACCCTTAAGGGTTATATATGAACATTTTCCGTATGTTACATTTTTGTCGCGGGCCAAGAGACGTCGTTGCAACGTCGCAATCCAAGAAATGTCGTTGCTACGTCGCGGAATTAGGTTCATCAATGCTAAGTTGGTGACGTAGGAACGCCTTTGCAACGTCGCGGACATAGGTACGTCGTTATAAAATCGTGGACGTCGTAGCAGTCACCTACGTATGCTAGTTAAAGCAACGTCGGAGAAGCGGGAACGTCGTCCCACCCTCGCAAAAAGGTCCCTACAACGTCATGAACGCATTGATGTCATAACAACGTCGCATTTGTTGGAACGTCGTCACGACGTTGTGAATGTGGAAAAGACTTCGTTATAAGGTGAACATTTATTCTATTGAAAGCTAGGTCAACTCTATCAGCCAGTTGTCAAGAGACATTGACAACGAAATATTTATGTCGGTTAAAATCCCTTTAAACATAAGACACAATGTTAAAATTCTATTTTTGAAGAAGTGCAGCAACATTCGTCAACTGTTCTTTGCTCTTCTTTTCTTCCATAATTATTACCTGGACATCACTTAACTTTCCTTATTCCGTTTTAATATACTGGCGCGTTTAAAGATTGAATAGTTTAAGATCAAAACATTTAGTTCTACTTATGTATGCAAAACAATCAATTTAGTTTGTCGTATTTGTTCTATTAGCTAAGATAAATTGTTAATAATTTGAATAATGCGTTTTCAAAAACTGGATTGCAGCTGCTTGAAAATAGCTGACGCATTGTTGAATACACAATATTTCTGTGGTAAGTTATTTTTGCGCAACCACGCGATATGAATGCACAAAAACGCAATGCGAGTGCTCAACTACGGTAACAATCCCGCGAAGCATGTGTGCTGCAACGCATATCGAACGTACAGCTACGTTCGCAGTCACGGGACGCGAATGCACAACAACGTTATAATGCGAGTGCACAACCACGCGACGCGAGTGCTCAGTCACGGAATATTAAATGCACTCTCACGAATAACGAATATGCAGCTACACAATGGGCATATATGTTACCACGCATTATCAAGCACCGCTATGAACAAGACTCAATCAATCAATATTATCATACCGAAAATGGTTCTTCCGACCGATATCATCGCGATATAAACGACGACGGAAATGATGATTGCGGGTATGACCTTGACCACTACAGCTGGCATGCACCTCCTCCCGCGGTTTGGATGCGGCTAACATCGGGGAGAGCTGCAGCTCTGAGACTAGCTATGTGGATACGGTTAATGGCCAGGAGAGCAGTTATGTAGATACGGTTTGCGACCAGGAGAGTAGAATTATTACTAGCTATGGATATAAAGAATATGATTTGGAGGGTAGTTATGGGCATCACTATAAATATACAGATAACGGCTTGGAGAGTAGCTATAGGACTAGCTATGGGTATACGGATTACGGCCAGGACAGCTATGGCCCCAGCTATAGAAATACAGATTACGGCCCTGTGAACAGTTATTTGAGCGGTTATGGTGGTTATGGTGCGGCGAATTATCATGGTAATGGTTCAGGTTACGACAAACAATATGGTTACCGAAGTGACAGTCGGTCTTCAATGTGACATCCGGTGAGCAACAGGACACGGTTATCGCTTAGTCAAAAGTTCCCATTGTTAAATGATTAATCGGCATCCTACTATGTCTATTACCGTTGAACTTATTTCGACGGAGTTTGAAGACGAGAATTTTGTTGATTTAGAAGGAGGGATAGCAAGTACGTGTGGGAAAAGAGAGAAAGAGAAAGGGGGAGAGAGCTGGAGGAGAGAAACAGAAACAGAAAGGATAGTGATAGGAAGGGAGAGAGGGAGAGGGAGCGAACAAGGAAGAGAGAGAGAGAGAGAGAGAGAGAGAGAGGGAGGGAGGGAGGGAGAGAGAAAGAGAAGGTCAGAGGGAGAGAGAGTGATGGTGAGATCCAGAGAGAAGGTATGTAAGGATTGGAAGCGAATTCGTCTACTTGAAATGTTCAAATTGACATATGTTCAAATATTTTTGTAATGTGTGAAAATATTAAAACGGTGATTGATCTATACTAATAAATAATTATTGACTTCTTACTTGATACTTTGGGCATCTATATTTTAATATTTGGATTCTTAAGCGTAGTTCGGTTGTTATTTGTTCTTGTATTGATATAGCGTACAGTAATAAATGCATCATATTACTAAGATATGATGATGTTAAACTTTATAAACATGCATTCTATGTATTAAAGAGAACATACCATAAATAATTTCCAATATGAAAAGACAATATAGGTGTATTGTACTGTACATATAATTATATGCAAATTAACTTGTATAAAATATACGTAATTTAAATTGCGTTTATGGATGATCAAAGAGAATAGCATTAGGATGTCAAGTTATCCCTTTCACAAAAAAGGTTGCCAAGCAAATCCAAGTTTGTTCCAGAATAGTCGAAAAAATGAATTCTAGCTTCAGGAATTTAGTAAAGTAGTATATTTAATATTTTGATAGTTTTGTTTTAAGTAATCCGCGCAGAAATGCTTAAATTCCTTAATTTATACATTGGTGTCTTGTTAAGCGTTATTTCATGGTTGATGATTTATTCATAAGGGTTCTGTAACAAGCTTAAAAGTCTGAGACAGATTCAAATCATGTTTTATTAAGTTAAAAGGTAAAACAACTTTATTCCACAGACACAGGACGTAAAGAGTAACCAACAGTATCGTTAAACTGGAAAAGTGAATGAGGGCATCAAACGACAATTCAGGGTAAAGTGGAATGATAAATCAAACTCTCATTAATAATGAAATAAATCTTAAATTTATTTTAGAGAATCTAGGGAATATTAAAACAAATTGTGTATTCGCTGTAAAATATCAAGTGCATAGATAATAGAGCTAATATATTATAAAATATGTCTATATATGAAGCGGTTTAATACTGAATCAACAAATACATCATTAATGTTAGTCTTCTGATCATCGGAGTTAAACAATACATTGTGGATATTTTGTGTATAATATTGCACGTGAACCATGCTCTTGTATATGCTGTTTCGAAATCGGCAATTAATTCATTGATATGTTTAATTATATATTATATATAAAGATGGCCAATGTTTGTAACCATTTTTTCCCTCATATTGTAATAATCTTTCTTCCATAAAATTAAGTACAACAATTACCACTGACTTGTCATCTTATGACCCCTAAAACATATTCAATATATATATATATAATTTATTCCAAGGTAATAAATATAAACTCTTGAATTAATGTTTCGATAATTTATGTCCAGCACCTACTGGTTTCTCATCACGTATCATTATCGCATCCTTATACTAATTGTCATCTCGGCTATACGTATTACCCAATACCGGAAACAGTTTGTCCTCCGCATCCTTTACAGCAATATCCTTAGGGTACCGCAGCAAAATGATATAATCTTGAATAGTCGGTGTGACAACTTTCAGATTGGACAGATAATGTAACACGTATGATAACAACATGTCAATAGCAGCCATACATCAATCTTTAAATATTTGTAAAAGTCGAAATATCGAATGGCTTGCGTCTTGAATCGAATATAAAGTTGATGAATGATGATGGATTACATGGTTTCATTTTGAAGAAGTTAGTCAGTATGAAGCAGTTTTTTAATTGGTTACCAAATAAATACGAAATACCGGCTATCTGAAAAGACTCTCATTTACATTTCATATACTATCATTATCAATTGATCATCTAATATAGCCATGGCGTTTGGCTAGTCATATAATGATCTCTAAAATAGACGTATCTATAAATTAGGCTCAGCCCCTACAGGTTTTTCATCACGTATCATTATCGCATCGTTATACTTGTTATCATCCCGGCTATACGTATTACCCAACACCGGAAACAGTTTCTCCTCAGCATCCTTAACAGCGATATCCGAAGCAAAATGACTTACTAATCTTCGTCTTATTGTGGATAATGATGTGAAGCATGCCCTTTTTATATACTATTTCGTAATCGGTAATAAATAGATTTAATTCTACATTTATTTTTATAGATTGTCTACAAACGTGTACATTTACCCCATGTAAAAGAACTCATTCAAATATTTGGAATATTTGTCTCCGTTGAAAATATAATACAACAATGACTAGGTAGTTATATGATGTCCTCCTATTGTGTATCTATATTTCAGCCGGAGCCCCTACAGGTTTGGTATCACGTATCATTATCGCATCCTTATACTTGTTATCATCCCGGCTATACGTATTACCCAACATCGGAAACAGTTTCTCCTCAGCATCCTTAACCCCAATATCCTTAGGATACCGCAGCAAAATTATATAATCTTGAATCGTTGGCGTTACTGCTTTCAAATTGGCCAAATAATGTACCACGTGTGACACCAGTGCGTTAACGTCGCCATTGCCTGCATAGAAAATAGATCACAATGTAAATAAACTCAGCGTGGATGAGCGTTTAACGACAAATGAAAAGACAACTCTTTGGCCGAATATTTTTTATTAATGCTTTTTAAAAACTTTTTAGGTCATACATTTGACCGCGATAATAGACCTTTCAATAGAATTAGTTTATCAATGAAACGGCAAGTGAGGAGGGAGGGATATGTAAATCTACGATTGTACCATCAACATTGATATGAATCGATTAAATTGAAATTGTAATTCGAATATTTTAAATACATTGCAACACAATTTACCTCCGTAGAAAAATATATCGCATCGCAATGCGTTGTTTTTGTAGTGTTGTTCACTGCCGAAGGAAAGTGCAGTTGCGCTATCTCCGTTCATAGTGAATTGAGTCGCAGAAGAGGTTTTGGCTAAATGGCGAAGATTGCGTTCGTTGATCTAAAGGCAGAACAGGACAGGTGATATAAATGTAGTGAGATTGATTATGGAGGGTTTATGAGAAACTACCGCAACATTAAATAAACGAAGGAAAAACGTTCATTGTTTTTAAGAGTGAAGATAGTTTTACTAAATTTGCTTTATGATCTGATATTCCTACATCCTTTACTTCCAAAATTTTAAAGTTTGTATCCGATTTTCGAGTTATTAAAACATCTAGCCAGTGACCTACAATGTGAGTCGAGACATTGATAATTTTGACTCAATTCTAACGAATCTAAAATATTATTCAACAATTGGCAGACTATCATTATCGAAATGAACATTTAGATAACCAACTAATATACATCACTAGATTTGATGTGAAAGTCAGTTACAAGGTCACTAAATTCCTCAATAAAAGTATTGTTTGTTAGACCATTTTTTTTCGCATTGGATGGAGGTATAAATAAGACTAAAATATCCAAGGATCTATCATTGTTGATCAACCTTGACTGGCATCCACAGAGGCGTAACTATAATGTAGTCCCCGTCCTTCCGAAGCATGGTTAATGTTCTTGGATCGCCCAAGATCGACAACGTCTTCTCCAAGCTGAATCTATGGACTTGCCGTGTCGTGTTGGTTTCAATCTTGCTTAGGTCATTTGCGGTGAAGTCGTACTTTAGGCAATGCTATAAAATATGTTATGAAATTTTGCCCCTAAATATTTCAATTTAAAACATATATATTCTTCACTTTAGATTTCTATAGAATTCGCTTAACCGATTATGTTTCAGCAGAATATTAGTATAAAAAATGAAATATTGTTTAGCATACAATTAAGGAGTATGAAGCATGGCGTTCACACAAAAAAAGGCAAAAAAGCACGAGACCGGGTCGTAATGTTTTATACACCAATGTCACTTGATGTGTATAGTGAATATAAGTGTTTAGTGCTGCGGTTAATGTGTTATTAGATTTATATTACATTGGTATATAAAACATAAAAGTTGTTAATCTTTTTCACCTGAAAGCGGCTGAATAAAGTCATTATAACATACCCATGTCCTGTGAATTCGTGCCTGATCCTTCGGGATTCCAAATGGATAATTGACCTTTGGATTATCATACGCCGTAAACAACATATGTACCGGATGTGTATACGTTTGCAGTATAAATTGGTGAACAAAGTCCATTGCTTTTGACATTAGGCCGCGACCTTGAAAATCTGTGTGGGTGCGTGCACCGAAAACGAGGCCCTCTGATCTGTCGGCGTTGAACCAAATGCCAACGAACTGAACCTAAATGTATTAAAAAAAATATATTACAAAGACCTTTATTTTGCATTTGCTCAATTTTATATCTTCATTAATTGTATGTGCGAAAACCAGATTTAAACGTCGACATTTTATTTTCGTTATGAACGCGTGCATCGAAGACGAGACCCTCCGTCATGTCGCCCGTAAACCACATGTCAACGATCTGGACCTATAGAAAATGTATTTTGAAACAGTTTTTTTTTGTATTTGATTCAATTTTATTCTTTGATAATATGCATCGAAAACGAGGCCCTTAGTCCTGTCGCCCGTAAACCATATGCCAACGATTTGAACCTATTGGAAAGCGTATTGCCTACAGTTTTATAATGCAATTAGCTCAATTTTAAATATTAATCATGTGAAGAACCATTTTCCCGAATTGTTTACGTAATTATATAAGATTCCCTTCTTCATCAAAGATAAATGATAGCAAAAATAGGAGTGGTATTGCTGACTAAAACAAAATGCAATTGTATTTCGTATGCGCATAAACATTACGCAAACATGATGCGTTTTAGCCTACGGGTACATAGACTTTATCAATACGAAACGATAGTATTTGGTGGTATACGGATACGCATTCGCACGATTAATGAGTATAGAGACACGTATACACACATATGGAGACGCAACTAAATTACACAAACTACATTCAAGCAGTCTTGATTTATAAAAAGGATGATTATCTTTATGATTAGAAATACAAAATATATAAAGTAATGTATATAAGACAACCAGCTATTATCTAGAATTGCATAATTTTGCTAAATGAAATATATATTATTTTATCTCTATATACAAGTCTACTACTTTCGAACAAGACTATTACTTACTATTCGACCTTCACATTCAGTCACAAACATTTGCACATCTGTAAAGTGAAACAAGTTATGAAGTTGGGCTGACAGATAATCAGTTCCTTCATAAACATCTCGATTTATATCCAAAATAGATTCATGATCCGCTTGTTTAGCTTTTCGAATAATTATGCCGGTATTTTCCATGTTTTTATTTTCTCACTGCGTATTGTCCAAATCCAATGGTTTTATTCAAGATATAAGTTCAAGCGATATATAAAGTACAGTATGTGAAAACTGCAATGGTTGTGTTAAATATTAAAATTTAACACACATATAAAGTACAGTTCATGTATGACAAAACATAAGTGGTGTTTTGTTGCTTGAAGACTGTACAACGCTCCTCATTAGAAAAAAAGTGTTAAGCATTTACAATGGTCTGTAGATGTATCTAGGCCAACTACTTTGCCTAATGTATGACAAAACATAAGTGGTATTTTGTTACTTTAAGACTGCACAACGCTCCTTATTAAGAAAAATGTGTTAAGCATTTACAATGGTCTGTAGATGTATCTAGGCCAACTACTGTGCCTAATTTATGACAAAACGTAAGTGGTGCCTCGTTGTTTCAAGACTGTACAACGCACCTCATTAAACAAATAATGTATTTAGCATTTACAATGGTCTGTGGACGTATCTAGGCCAACTACTGCGCCTAATGTATGACAAAACATAAGTGGTGTTTCGTTGCTTGTGACTGTAACAAAGTACAACGCTCCTCATTAACAAACATAGGCATCAGAGATGCAAAGCCCCCAGCCTATGCAAAACATTCTTTATCACGAGTAATTGTCGATTAAAAGAAACAGGTCAAAAGAACTATCTTTCTCACAACGTCTTTCTCTCAACCCCTTTCTCACACCGTTTTTCTCACAATGTCTTACTCACTATGTCTTTCTCACAACGTCTATCTCACAACGTCTTATTCACAACGTCTTTCTCACAACATCTTTCTCACACTGTTGTCCTTACATATTGGTCCACACAACGTTGTCCTCACAAAGTTACAACATTCGCGTAATCCTTCTGTGCTGTACAAATATCCAAAAGTATCTCAAATTTGTCGAAGTTCAGACCCCAGTTATATTAACATTTTTTGTTGATCAAACTGAAACCTTCACGTTGCACATCTACAATATACATTATATACAATATACTCGACGTTGCACATCTGCAATATATATTCTTTCAATGTGTGAAGTTTCAGAACCCTAGGACAGAGGCTTCGTGCCAAAGTGTCGCGGACAAAGTGTTGTATATCTTCCAACCTATCTCAAATTCTTCTAAGTTCAGACCCCCGTAATTTCAACAATTTTTGGTCGATCAAACTGAAACCTCAACGTTGCACATCTGCAATATATATTCTTTCAATGTGTGAGGTTTCAGAACCCTAGGACAGAGACTTCATGCCAAAGTGTCGCGGACAAAGTGTTGTATAAATATCCCAAAATATCTCAAATTCGTCTAAGTTCAGACCCCCATAATTTCGACAATTTTTGGTCGATCAAACTGAAACCTCGACGTTGCACATCTGCAATATATATTCTTTCAATGTGTGAAGTTTCAGAACCCTAGAACAAAGGCTTCATACCAAAATGCCGCGGACAAACTACTGCACCCCAAATGTTAACAGACGGACAGACGGACGGACAGACGGACGGACGGATGGATGGACGGACGGACGGACGGACGGCATGGGGGATAGCAATAGCCCTCAGCCAAATTGGTTGGCTGGGGGCTAAAAAAGTGTTAAGCATTTACAATGGTCTGTAGATGTATCGAGGCCACCTACTGTGCCTCATAATGGACTTATCGATTAAGCACACTTAGGCTAAATGTAGTTTGGGAGAAAATATAAATAGCATACAACATATATGGGATGTCAGGAAGTCATCACTTTTTAGATAGCCTCAAAATCATTTGGTTTAGCTCTTTGAATATTTATGCTGGTATTTTCCATGTTTATTTTAGTTGATGAAATTCTCAACTGCAGCATTGGTTTTATTCAATATGTAAATTAAAGGCATGTATAATGTATAGGTATGACAAAATAGAAATGGTATGTTGTTGCTTATATAGACTGTATGTAGACTATAACAAAACAAAGTGCAACTCTCAACACTAGAAAGAAAGTGTTAAGCATTTACAATGGTATGTTGATGTTTCAGGCCAAACGTAGCGCCTCATAACGGACTTATCGATTTAGCAGAGTTAAGCGATATACAGTTGGTAAGATATTACAAATTTCATGTATTGGGCACCAGGAAGTCGTCGCTATTAGGTCGAGGTTACACTGAAGCATAAAAATCATATCTTCTTAAAAACCAGCTTTGTTTGCCTCAGTGTAATCTCGGGCTAGACTTTATGTCTATGTCTTAATATGGTCGGTTTCGTCATGCTTTTGTGTACGTAATCATTGCAACAAAGTTAAGTACAATGAGAACGTATGAATGATGTCAACTAGAAGTTGCTCTTATGCAAATTCGCCGTGTGAGATAGTTTGCGGAACACACTATAGGCAAAGAGACCAATGTCTAAACTTTATAAGATGGAATCCATAGTTCGTTGTATGTAATATATTGCTACTGAGGTGTCTTTAGAAGCAACAATAAGACATCACTGTCTCTTCACTACAATCGTGACGTAAATTCGAGAAGGACACCAGCCTAAAAAATATATCATGGCTATTCACCTTAATCGCAGCTTTTAAGGTCATTGAGACATCTTACTGTGCAAAATGATTGATCGGTCCAGAATGTTCAGCATCCTTAACGTCACGTCCCACAAATCGGTTGGTTGCAGTCAGTCGCTTATAGTTGTTTAAATATATGATAGATAATTAATGTGATATGTTGATTATGCATTAAGTAAACATCTGGTCTAATCTGGGTCTTTTGTAGAAAACCACGAGACGCACAGAAATACGTTAATACAACGTTTCTCAGGATAATAAGTCTAAAAAGTGTTACCTTGTGGCCAGGCCCGAACTCTGATATGATCTCATAAACATATCAATTTACAGTTTATGCTAGCATTTTCATTCTAACTAATAAATAAAAGCAAGTGATAACTGTCTTTATGTCAGCAAAAATAAAGTTACCATAGACTCTAATAAAGTATAATAAAGGCTTGACTAAAATGCCAATTCTAATCTCCACTCTCACAAAAAGTAATCTACATGTATGTTTAATGAGTAAAAACCCTTGATAATTATCATGACATTTGGTACATACAATGTATATCACTGGTTTACTCTATATAAAAATATTCATATGCGTATATCACTTAAGTTATTTTTAAAAATCGATAAATTGTGTTGCATCGTTTTATGGTGTATATTGAATCCGTAAATAATTGAAATCTGGTATAAAATGTCCATTCTTCATAAAATAAGTTTTCAATAAGGACAAAAATTGGAAGCCACAGAAAAAGATGTGTTTTCTTGGAAAATTTAATGTGTCTTGTGAATGGATTGTATATTGTATATAATGTCATATATTATGTTATGCATTTTTATGCATATCATAATTGTAACTTATTTTTAAAATGAAATTTATAAAGGCCGTTCTTACTCTTATTGAACGTTGTAATGTATTCTTTTAGTATAGAATCTAGTTGTTTTAACATTAAATGTAAGTGATAACAGATAAAATGATCTCCAATAGATCTCCAATCTTTAATAGATTTGTCTCCGAATATTGTCTTATATCTGATTGCTTTTTACCTGATTTAGACACACCCCTTGTTTATTGTCTGTTTCTATAATTTAGCTGTCGCATTGATTGGCTTTTTATCCCGTAACATAACCACACTTTTATATTTATTGTTATCTCGAATGTACGTCTCGCCTAAGACAGAACGTAACGTCTCTTCTGCCTCTTTCACATCAATATCCGTCGGAAAGTGGAGCGCAATTAAATATCGTTGTACACTGAGTGACGACGCTTTCAGATTGCTCAAATAATGAACAACGTGTGACATCCATATGTCTACATTGCCGGAGCCGCCATAGTAAAATAAATCGCATCGCATTGTATTGTTTTTGTAGAGTAGTTCATCACCAAAGGAAACTGCAGTTGCTTCACCATTGTCAATGGAAAATTGACACACAGTCGATGTTTTGGCCATGGGTCGAAGATTGTCCTCCGTAATCTAAGGAACAACAAGTAAACACCAGGGATATTTAAGAAAATGGATATAGGATATTATTGAAATACATGTTATTTGAAGTGGATTTTTAATGGCGAAGGCATACTATTGAAGAAGAAGAAAAGGTCTAGCTTGATTGGTATCGAACTACCTAACGCTCTATGAACCTTGGAGAAGATATAAAATGTTAACATGAGCTAATGGATGCATACTTTAAATTACTTTTACATAAATGTTTAGATGTTTTATCATCGAATACATTGTTGACTTACCTTCAAAGGAACCCATAGGGGAGTATATATAATATAATCGCCATCTCTTTGAAGCATTTGTAATGTTTTGGACTGTTTAAGGAGGGACAAGGTTGTATCCAAGCTGAATCGATGCACATTTTGTTTCTTGTCGGTTTCAGTCGTCCTCAATTTGTTTGCGTTTTGACCATATTTTAAGATATTCTGTCAAATGAATAAATCGCATTGATCGTTTTATTAGCATCTTCATGTTTGGAAATATTTCATTGCAAAGAGTCGGATATAGTTAAAACATATATGTCGCAATTACATGTATCATGTTTGAATATGCAATATGTATATTAAACATTCTGTTATATTTGTCTGATATAATAATGTGAAGTGCTATATAATAAGTTACAATCAATTATTTGCTCTTAATTAATGGCAACCATGTCACATTTTTTATATAGATGTGACACATTTTTTAACATGTAAATTCTTATAAAATGTAAATTCAATCAATGTCTTGATGGAAGAGATGTAAATACGTTCTGTTACTGTATAATAAACTTTTTTTTGTCACATACCCATGTCCTGTGAATTCTTGTCTGATCTTTCAGAATTCCACTCGGCGGGTGAATCTTTGCATCAAAATAAGCAGCGGACACTGCATTAACGG
>LQRL01026181.1:0-11257 GCA_001703475.1 Hydroides elegans
GTTCAAAAGGCGGGGTGGGTGAAAACCTGGACAGACAGATTAAAAAAAAAAAAAAAAATGTGCATCGATAGACTTTAAAATGTCAGGTTTTGTGCCAGTTGGTCTTTTACCGAAAACACCTTTCGAAACGAAACACAATCTCGACCTCATATTTTAAAAGAATATCAATATATTTATCTAGTGCTATTTTATAGTGTTTGACTTAAAGGTGGCCCGCTGGTCGCAAAACATTTTGACGCCGCTGGGCGATAATATAAGAAAGTATGCATACTAACTAATAATTCACGAATATACGAAATTTAACCTTGGTACCGATAGAAAAGTATTAAATGTGATGCCTTTTACCATTAATATGTTTTGACTAGGCTAAATGGTGTGGATTTCTTTGAAAAAATAAAATGAAAAGAACTATAAACCAAACATTTATACAGCTATAAAACTATCGGGTTGCAACTTGTAAAAAAAAGCTCCGCATTCATAAACGATATTGTAATCCCGGTAAAAATTTAATATCATTGATAATAATTAAGGAACGAATCCCTGCTTTGCATTTTTTTCAACCGTAAAGTATTTGTTTGCTTGATTATTTCTTTTGTTCCAAATTTTTCCAAATGTCTTATAATCAAAGTACGGTTAACTTATGTTAATGTATGTTCAAACATACATACACGAATTAAATGCACCACGCCAATCTGCATTTAAAACTAATGATTCAAAGGAATTTGCGCCTGTCACATTTTTTTGTGCATTTGATAAAAGGAAAGAAATAACCTGTATTACGTTGAATATATTAAAAAGGAAAATTAACTCAATACTGTCGAATTTTACTTCGGCTCACGCTTTTATAAAACAATAAAAGGAACGACTTTAGAATTCCCCACACACTTATGCGCAAGAATATCGAAACTTAGACGGACTATTTTTATATATATATTTTTAGAGATTCGTCTTTGGTCGACATGTAGACAAATAGGCACATGAAACGTATTCTAAATACATATTTTGACTTTTACAGGTACATGTTGGACAGGTAGACAGGTCGGCACATTGAACGCTTTGTAAATACAAATTTCAACATGTACATGGTCGGCAGGTAGACAGGTGGACAGGTAGACAGGTCGGCACATTGAAAGTTTTGCAAATACAAATTTTAACATGTACATGGTCGGCAGGTATACAGGTGGACAGGTAGACAGGTGGACAGATAGAGTGGCCGCAACATATAAAGCATAGTATATGGCATTTTTCCAAAGCCACTAATTATCTAGTTTAAACGTCTGCATTCAAACTATAGAAATCACGCCGATCCACTCGTTTATGTATAAATGCTTATAATAAACACTATTTTACGTATGGTAGCACATATTTCATAATTTAACGATGTTGATGAGCCTATTCCATCCTTCCTTTCAATTTACTATACCAATTCTACTTGTCTACCTGTCAACCTGTCTACCTGTCCACCTGTCTACCTGTCTACACCCCATGACACATCAGAAACCGCATCACCTGCTTTGTGTGAACTATTTTTTTTATTGTGTGTGGAATTCTCAATCTTAGCCCAATAAAAATGGCCATTTCTGTGCACCGAGCATAAGAATTAGGGTATTATATATTCGATCAAGTAGTATCATACAAAACATCCCTCAATTTGGAAACCAAGAAATCAAATACATTTCTAAAGCCTTATATTGTATGGAAAACCAAAAAAAAAACATTCTACCTCCTTTAACAAAACAGGGCTGCAAAGTTGACAACCCAGGATCATTATAGATAATACAAACGCGATAAATTGTTATCTTAATTGATATCTAACTAATTGAGTCATGGTCACCGTCTTAAAGGACCTCACTAACACCATGGGGACTGACAGTATTTATGGTGTTACTCGGTTCTATTATGTCCCTTACAATACCTATAGTCTTACTGAAGTGACACTGTATTTTAGTATTTATGGCCCATTAAGCACAGGCCAAATTATATCAAATTGTATGTTTCGTTTGGTGTGACTAAAGCTCTTATGTTACTTGGGGTTAAAAACCATATTATGGCATGAACAACTAACTTTTCACAAGATTGTGAAAGTTTCAATTATATGCCTAAGTAGGCTTATAGAGATTCTACGATCATATATGTTTGAACATTATAGTATGAAAACCCCCAGTGTTATCTAAGGTGGACCCAAAACAGTCACCGTGTTAAAACGTCAATAGGTGTTTACTAAATCAAAGCGTAAGTCATTTCTTGAAATCTGGCTACAAAACTAAGAACAGATAAAAATACATTTTTGAAAATTGGGAATCCAAAATATGATCAATATTTACACTAGAAAACAAATATATATACGGTCATTGTAAATACATACAGTCAGTTTTCAACAAGGTCCTCCCTTTATTTATCGACAAAGTTAAAATGAAATCATTGATGGCCATTAATTTTGGCTTTGTGATAAGATACGGGGGTCCATGAGTATATTTTGATGTAAGTCAATTTTTATTGCTGAATAAAGCAAGATATACAGTTCTTACAGCTTCTAATAAATATTGTTTTTGAACCTTTTTTCAACAAACATTTTTAATGAATTAGATATCAATTAATTTTCATTCACTATGCAACAAATAAAGAGACCAGTACTCCAAAATCATGTGTGAATTGTCAAAAAACGTAACTTGGTCAATTATTTAACAGGGTTAATTTTAGTGATTTCTTGGCTGCTATCTTATTTCTTTGTTTCCATCAATGTAAATCGTGAAACGTGTGTTGAAGACATTAAAAAACTTGGCAGAGAATGACAACCACAATTAGAGAAGACAAAAACTGTTTCGCCCCTTGGTGGACCAGGCCTTTTCAATTAGATATTAGAAAAATAGGAAGTCCTTAAATGCTCGTGTATTTGTGGCAAAGCCCTGAAAATCCCAAGAAAGATAATCATAGCGACGTATGAATAAGTATTTCTAATCACAATCATCTGTTGTTATCTTCAGCTTCAAAAGCATATACTTACAGCATAGCCCCATTTTAGTCCCAACATAGAAATCTCGTTTGAAATTATGAGATATAATGCTCAATATGGACTATGGTGAACATTTCTAATTGATTGCATTTCATGATCTAAAGTTTTAATTGTTTATATGGATAGGTGTTTAATTCATTCATTACATGATGTTGCTTTTTTTGAACAAATAATAGGGCTATAACGAGAAATCGTAACATAGGCTCATACCATTGACAAACATGAAATTTCATTAGATTGAACGATGTTTAATATCCATGATCTTCTACTATAAAAATAGTTTTTCATGCATATAAATATAAATATTCATATATGAATGCCTGTAGCTATCATATAAAGCCGGACTCAATTGCACTTTGAACGTCAGCTCAATTGAATATTTATAACTTTTGTACACCTATATTTTTAGGCAAACATAACGTTTAACCGTGGAAAACACCAAGCTTAGTCATTGTCAGTATAGTTTAAACGCGTTTTACTATCCGACAGGATAAATATTGATATAGATTCTTTGCATTTATATTATTCATATAATAGTTCCAATTAAAAAAAATGAACTTCATCCATAATCGACCTACACAGTGTTTAGGAAAACTTTGCAAGGACCCTAAAATTTGATAAGGTTATTAACCCAATAAAATACATCCTTTCTTACATTTTATTTCCAAACAGCAGATCTTTATCTTATATGAACACATTTCGAAAAATACAACATCCTCACATCGCTTAAACACTGTCTTTGATCAAGATTTCCATGCGAAACCCAACTTTTTAATACAAAGATGATCTTATTCAAAATTACAATGGCGGAATACACACTGATGTTGCCCTATGAGCTTTCTCCAAAGTGGTTTAACTGCATGTACCTCTATATGGCTTGCTAATATCAAGCACTGTATATAATATGCCAAGCTATTGTTTTATGTCATTTCGATTATTGTTCACTTGCTTGACCAGCATACAAAAACAAAATCTACAAGTAGCACAAAATTATATAGATCGTTACATGTTGGATTTACCAAAGGGACCAAATATTAGGCAAACAAAACCTCATATTTGTCATGCTCAATATATCATGTCTTATAAAATTCATTCGTAATAACCATGTTTTTCAAAACTAGACATACGGTATGCCCTACATTCTACATCGCATAAACACTGTCTTTGATCTGGATGTTCATGTGAACCCCAACTTTTTATTACATAGATGATCTTATGCAACACTGCAATAGCAGAATGCAAACTGATGTTGCCCTATGGAATTTCTCCAAAGTGTTTGATCTGTAAGTAATTCTAAATAGCTTCCTCAAATCAATCACTGCAAAAAAACTGCACAGTTATTGTTTTATGTCATTTCGAATAATTTTCACTTGCTTGAACAGCATACAAAGGCAGAAACTGCAAGTATCACAAAATAATATAGCATGTTGGATTTATCAACAAGATGTAAACCGTACAACTTACAGGCTTCTAATTTCAACAGTTTTTTTTAATGAGATAGATGTTTATAATAAGTCTACAGCGTTTCAGCCAACTGCGAAGAGCCCTATCAATCACATCATTGGTTGGGTTGTTCCAGGCCATTTTGAGAATACGCTTAAGACCTGCTAGGGCCCGCTTGGATTTCTTCTGTAGCTCCCTTGCCTAGATGCAACAAAAACTATAATCCATGTATCCGGTATCAGATGACTTGGGCCTCCACTCTTCCGGTGCAACATAATTAATATCCGCGTCGTCGAGATACTACATAGTCCATATTGACAAATGGTAAGATGTCCTGTCTTGGAGGTCCACCATGATACTTTTCAATTCTTCTGGAAACAAACACGGTATATCTTTTCTCACAAAAACACAGCACTTTTTGAATATAGGTATCCAAGTCCACCTACACCTTCTTATTGATAAACATAAGGCTAATTTTCCCGTGAGCTCTCATTCCAGCCCAAACCATGATTCCAGGAGCAAATTTCGTTTACTTCATAATATACTATGGCTGTTGGTCATGTAAAATGTAATAAACTCACATTTTTCCATAGCTCCTACTAAGATTTAACATTGCCATGTCAGCTGTAATATCGTTTTTCGATTTTCCTGCGTTGAGTATCAGGTACATCCTCCAGGATCTTTTCCGTCGTTTCTCAATCTTGGCTTGAGTAGGTAATGAATATTCGGCTTGTTCTAAACTCGACATTTTATTGTTTGTTTGATAACATTAGTAATAGTTCCTATACTCGATCCTTATTTATTAGTAATATCGAACTTAGTGGCTGGGTTTGTCTTTAGATCATAGTCCGGATTTTTTTATCACATCGGGAGAAGCCTAGGGATATGTTCTATTAACCACGTGTTTTTCTTGTTCAAAATGGTATTTTTTCTTTCTTTAACGTTTCCATTGCTCACACTTATAATAGTCATTCGAGTAACATCCAAATCATTTCTATTGAGTTGTCTCTGGATCTGTGTAACATCTGATCAAGATTTAAAAAGCCGGCATGAAATGGTGCACATAAGTTTTTCATCAATTTCATGTCTTGGAATTGTTATACATGGAAACGGTTTAGATGTAATAAAAATATAAGGGCCAACGCATCTTATTGTAATAGGGATTTTATTGGTATCGCACCTTGTTTTTTTTTCTACAGAGCACAATATAAGTGTAAAACATAAACATAACACCTCTGGTATTAGGCATGCTCGATATATTAGATCATGTATAATCTATTTTTAATAATCATGTGATTCGAAAATAGCAATACGATGTGTCCTTTATATATTCGAGGAAATTCTGAAGCATTAAACATGGGTTGATTACCGGAGCAAGCTCATATATGCAATTTGTACTTTGGCTTCGGGATATTACCTCTTAAAGAGGAAGCACACCTTGCCTATTTTAGTGGTAGCCGAACCTGCTCCGACAAATGCCAAAATACAGTCAGCAGGAGACCATCTTGGATCTATTGTGATTCAGGCTGTATCGCTGTGTACTTACTCATTTATTTTAAAAAATCCATAAACACTTGTGTCATGTGTCATGTGCGGTGTTGAACATCATCTCATTTACAACTAAAGAGAACTTCAAAATGAAATGTCCGTTCCATGATTTAAAATAACTAGGTAAAACGACATTTTAAATGACGGTGCACCTCAGTTGAATTACAGTTCAGAGCTTGTTGCGTCTCGTTTCGAGACGATATTTTGCTAAAATTCTTCTGCCTGGTGTGTTGCTCGTTTAAGCGATCTACTCCAATGGATACACATACGGACTGAAATGATATACGGAACTCAATCACAATCTGTAAGAAGCAGAAAGGTACTCTACAGAAAACTGAACTTTTTCTTGCTAAATTTCTAAGACTAAATTTCGTAAATAAGAAGCCATATTTTACGAAACCTGTTTAAATGATGCATTTTGTTAATTGAGCTGTACAACAGTATTCTTATTTAAAAAGAAAAAATGAAATTATTGTGCTTTGCAACAGTTGTCGTTGATAAAACCTTTTTGGAATTAAGCTAACCGGCGTTATGGGTTATCCTCTGTTATTTTATCAACAAGTATCAGTGTTAGTAAAGACAACGACTCGGTTCAATAGGACAGTAAAAGGAACTTTTTGCCTTCCTTTCATGTTTTCGATATGTTCCTTTCAAAGCAAAATTGTGAAATATTGTCTGGTTATAGGTGTATATGTTTAACATATATTATATAAATACTATGACATTTCCATATCGAAGATATGAACTATGACAGCATCAACTTACATGGAGTTTTCAAATCAGTGACGTGGGATAATGGGACAGGACGTTTAATATGCTAAACGTATGATAGTATGATGATACCAATGTAATTAGGGATGGAATATAAAACAAATTAACATAATCTTATTAATTCCACACTTAATGAGTAAAAACCCAATCAACTTTCATAGATGTATTGACTGTTCGCGTATGTTTCATAGAGTTTACATATAATAAAAAATGACGTTTTATCAACACAAGCCCCTTGATACTTGATAGTAAATCGCATATCATTTCAGGCATAGGACCAGTTTTTCTTTGATACATTCATCCAGTGCCTTTCTGGTAGGTCGGAAGTACCCCAAATTACCCTCGGCTTTCCTTAAAAAAAAGTCCCTTAATTCTTCAATAAATTATATTGCAGTATTTAGACTGAATTTGATGTCTAGAATGTATTTGATTTTCTGCTTTTAGACACAAATACAGGTCACAAAATAAATAATTTTAATTCAACATGCCTTACTTCACAAATACACATATTCCAATAGAGTTATTTGCAGTCATGTCAAAGATTACGTAACTTGATGAATGTGGACTTACAAAAAAAACAGCATGAAGTGTAGAATATGTGTAATCCACAAATGTTTGGAGAAGTGTCCAATCATTAAAGCACAAAAAATCTTCGTTATAAGGGTAATTTGTAAAAATGATAGGTCTAAGGTTAAAAGCTACATTATCAAAACTGTCTATAAACACTCCACTTTTCATTGATAGAAATCACCAATACATTTATAGCAGTATCGGACGTTTATTTGTGTACAATGCTAACTGTCCCATTATCCCAGTTCTGATATAATCACTACCCCATTTCATTATTCCATCAAAGTCGCTATTAATATAATATTAATTCTAATATTATAACCCCATTGTACACAAACATACCTATAACATGTGACCAAATCATATTTTTTTAATGGAAAATTGTCAAAAAAAGTTTACATGATTTTGGAGTTTCGCAATTTCTGTCCCGTTAATTCGATATGCTTTCTATGATCATTTATTTTCTGTAAAATGCTCCAACATTAATTAATAAATGAATCAATTGATGAATATATATACGTGATATGAAAGTGAAAACACCTATGTAGAATTCTATGCAAAACGCTCTTAAGGGTGTCACGGCTAGTAACTTTATATAAATGTTATTACAATTTACTTTTGTAATAAAGCTACTTATGTTTAAAATCTGTCCACATTATAAAAGTAAGGGCTTGCATGAAGGGCGCCCCACGAGGTGTTCCTCAAAAAATGTGTTCCTTTTCATAATTGATCTAGCTACAATTTTTTCAAAATTTCTAACTAGCTACAGCAACTAAAGGAGCACCTTTTAAAATAATTTGTTATTTTTTACTAATTTATTTAAAATTGGTATTTAATTCTCATTCAGAATTATAAAGCTATGCGTCCTTGATAGATATGTATTCAAAATTGGTGCTAAATACAAGTATTTCGATTTTCATTTTTCTCAAAAGATGTTCCGATTCTAGCTGCCTTGATAAGCGCTCTGAGGCCAGCTAGCTACAAACAAGAACACCTTTTTGTTTAAAATATTTTTCTAGATTTGAGTATTTACTTCCTTTTTCAATGTTTTAATTGATTTCAGACTCAGATCAACACTTTTTTTAGAAAGGTCGTGTGGGGCCCTTCTTGTATTTGAAATACATGTATCAAAGGCATTTTATTTATGATTTTAAGAACTCTTTTAAGCCGTGGCTAATATTAGAAATACATGTAGCTCAAAACGTTGTGTGAATATATACATTAAATACACGCAGTATAAAAGCTCTTTCTTTCCAAGACTATAAACTTTGTCCGAATAATTTAAAGGCGAGCCTCGCATCACGACCTGTTTTTATACTTTAGGAATTCTGGTTCGTACTTATAAATGATATAAATGCAAATCTAGGATGAGTATATATATAGTCCTAGTACAAATCGAAAACAGACCCGATGATTCCAAGTAATTTCTAAGGATAAAAATCCTAACATTAACAACTAACGTTTTTTTAGGATGGGAACAGGTGTTCAAGTTTATGAATACCAACTTTACGTATTTATGACGTTTCAATCACGTTACACGATACTTCCAGGTAAGTACTTCCACTTCTTTTCTAGGTAATTGGTAGCTTATTTGTTTATTGTCAAGGATTTCAAATCCCAAAAGTAAAACATTGTCGAAAAGGGTTTATAAATAACACAAACAGCTCACAACTATTGCAATGTCCGAGCCCGAACCAACTGTAGAAGTCGAGCCCGAGGTGGAAGGAGAGGGTGCGTATGTTTTGATTGTTACAACTTACAGTCTAAGTGCTGGATATACATTGCAAACTGCGTCATGTGGGAGTTGTGGGATTTCTGCAGTTTCAGAAATCATACCGCACTTGAGTTAAACATGTTGTTCCACACAATTTTCCGTCGGCTTTGGGCAACTGCATTTCATTTTCAAGTCAGTCAGGGCCATACAAGTTAAATACCATTCCTGCTTTAATGACGACGTACAGGGTGACCAGCGTCAGGGAAAATCAGGGAGAATCAGGGAATTTCAAAGTCACATTTTCAAATCAGGGAAAGTCAGGGAAAATCGCCCTTTTTGGAGAAAATCAGGGAAAAATCAGGGAATTTCATTTTGAATCAGGGAAAAAAATCAGGGAATTTCGTTATCATATTTGCTTGTTATTTTTTTAGGATTTCTTTAGAAAATTTCGCTCGCGCCTTCGACGCTCGCATACTATATATACTTCTTAAACATTTTGGCTCGCGCCTTCACGCTCGATTATTAACTTAATTTAGCTATAGATTGTTATAAAGTATCATTTTAGAACAGGGAAAAAATCAGGGAAAGTCAGGGAAAAAAATCAGGGATTTTATGCTGTCTGGAGACTGGTCACCCTGACGTAGACGTTTTAAATTCCAATATATGCGACGTAAATATGACGTTGCTTCGACTTTATTGTATTACAGGGTTCGTACATGTCACGGAAAACCTGGAAAAATATTTTTGTCATGGAATGTCATGGAAATGTCATGGGGTTTTGTTTTTCTGGAAAAGTCATGGAAATGTCACGGAATTTTATAAAAATGTCATGGAAAAATCTTTTTTTTTTACAAATCCTGTAATTAAAAAATATTTAGTATTATTTCTTTGAAAATATAGGAGGATTTTGTTTCCCGCCTTGGGTGCTTCCTTTAATAAATACTTTATTTTCAGTGTATTAATATATATTGGTGTATGCTTACTTTTGTTATGACATTTAGTCAATTTCTTACCTGTTTAGACCAAAGCCAACCCATTTTCCTGAGGGCTAGTGCTATCCCCCGTTCCGTGTGTCCATTTTTACATTTTAGATACACTTGAGTATGCGCGGTATTTAGAATTATGAACGGATTTTACACTTGCACGACGGAAAAGTTAGTTTTAAGGCTACATTGAAAGAACAATATTGATTCAAGTTTATCCCTTTGTTAAAATCAGCGTTCGCGCTAAACAGTAGCCCGGCACAAATAACTTTTCGGCCAGGCTAGTAACTTTTGAAGTTTGGTAGCCCGACGGGCCAGTATGAATTCCGGAGATTGTTTGAACTATTGCAATTCCCCTCAATCGTCCCCACAATTCTTATCGTCCCCTCAATTCTTGTCGAGAAATTTTCGCTCGGGCCTCCGGCGCTCTTATAATAATCTTCAGTCACTCGGGTTTTGTATCTAGTTACTAAATTTTCCCTTGCGCCTCCGGCGCTCCTATCTTCAGTCATTCAGGTTTTATATTTATTAATGTGGTTTCCATCAAAGGACAAAATCGGTTATGGTCGCGATGGTACACATAACAATTCAGTTACATTTTCTTAATGATTTGATCAAATGAGATCGAAGCTGTTCGTATATTCTGTGATATATGGTAATTGTGCATCCTAAACAATCGCTACCCGCATACACGACCGTCGTCTAGGATGCAAGAATGCTATTGAAGATGGCACTCGCAGTCCTAAAAATGCGGTTTTGGCACAATAAGAATACTTGAAATATGTTTGAATGATTCCTGAATAAAATTTCGCTTGCGCCGTCGGCGCTCCTAGCTCATTCTTCAATTGTTGGTGAACTCATTTACACCTTTCAAGGATAGTTGTGAATGTGCAAGGTTCGTCCAAGGGAGGCTCGACGACGCGTTTAAAACGCGCACCGACTATTCGGATGCGTTTTTTTGTCCGCAAAGCGCATTTTATATGGTACAATTTGAAATTCAAACTTCACTCGAAAAACACCATTTAAACATATACACTCTTGTTGATGGACCACGGAAATAATCCATCTACGAAATTGCAGTAAATGTTTTCGAAAATCTTTCAGTGTCTTGATTGTTAGGCCCCAACCCAAAAGTTGGGGGCCTATAGAGTTGGGGTGTCCGTCCGTCTGTCCGTCCGTCCGTCTGTCATCGCTTTCTTGTACGGGCTAGAACTT